>CAUYQG010190942.1:0-15432 GCA_963574415.1 Tarsius wallacei | reverse complement strand
GAAGGGCGCGCCGACTACCCCCAGAACCTTTTGAGGCGGTGGGTGGTAGGAACCTTGCTGAATTCGCTTGTAGTGTTTCCTGTGCGTCCAGGGGCGTGGGCAGACTGGTGATTTAAAATTTGGGGCTGTCAGCATCATGGGGTGATGTGAGATGCGGGTCTCTCGGATTACGTACAAATGACGCGTTCCCACCCCTTTTGGCAAACAGATTTCCGTTGGAAGTTGTGACGATTTTGGTAAAGGGGGCGGATTCTCACGTCCAGGCAGCTTCACTTCCGTTCGGGGCGCAACAGCTTCCGACCTCCGCCTTTCCCTCGGGCGAGGAAGAGACGCAACCTCGTGCGCATGCCCTGAATCATCCCCAGAGGGGCGGGGCTGAGGCTACCGGAGCGGGAGGGGGGGGAAGAAAAGGGAATTCCAACCTGTGGAACCTAGGGGGCCCCCGGGGTCGGCTCCTTCCCATTGACTGTAGATGGTGTAAGGGACGGAGCCTCTGGCGGCTCGTGGGGGTGTTGGGGTCCGCAGGGTGAGGGAGGGGAGTGTCAGGGTGTGAGTGGGGTACGGGAATTCCAAACCTAGGACTTGAGGCCCTCTGGGCTCAAGCCGCCATGCGGGACAGGACCCACGAGCTAAGGCAGGTGAGAAGTCGGGGCAGCAGGGTTGGGGACGGGCGGACGGACTGGAATGCAGGACTACTGGTCTTCGGGGCAGGGAAGGGTGGCTGATGGCCAGGAAGGAAAGTCCCGGAAGACTGTGGGTCCTGTGGGGTGAGAGCTGCAGCAAGGAAGTGGTGCCAATGACTCCGGCCCTGGCAGGGGGATGACAGCTCTGACGAAGAGGACAAGGAGCGGGTCGCGCTGGTGGTGCATCCGGGCACGGCACGGCTGGGGAGCCCGGACGATGAGTTCTTCCAGAAGGTAAGGGGGCTAGGGTCTCGGCCTTTATTCGCGAGCGGGCAGGAGAACCCAAGGAGCAAGGTTGTCTGGAGTACCCCATATCTCTTTCAGCCCTCTCGGTCACCCTCCTCAGGTCCGGACAATTCGGCAGACTATTGTCAAGCTGGGGAATAAAGTACAGGAGTTAGAGAAGCAGCAGGTCACCATCCTGGCCACGCCCCTTCCCGAGGAGAGTGAGTGACACCCCGGGTGCAGGACGCATGCTCAGCCCACGGGATTGTGGAGGTTGTAGTTCCACCCAGGTGGTGGCCAGGGTGGTTTGCTGAGGTGGGGGCTGCTGTTTGGGAGACATGGCCTTTTCTTGTTTAGGCATGAAGCAGGACCTGCAGAACCTGCGCGATGAGATCAAACAGCTGGGGAGGGAGATTCGTATGCAGCTGAAGGGTGAGCTCTTAGGACCTCAGACAGACCGACCCTTCCCTCTGATCCTGCCCTGTTCCTGGTATATCTGGGGAGTGCGTGGCCCATAGAGACTAGTGATATATCCAGATCACACAGCAGGCCTGGGTCTCAAATCTCTGTCCATTGTATTTTCCATAGCACAGCCTGCCTCTCAGCTTCCTTTATTTACAATGAAAATATATACTTACACCCCCTTTGCTGCCCACTGTGTATTCTTTGGGCAGGCAGATGGGGGTTTTGTTAGGAGGCCTCTGCATACCTGTGGGAACTCACCGAAGCGATGCAAAGAAAAATTAAGCTAGGTGCAGTGGTTCATGCCTGTGATCCCAGCACTTTGGGAGACAGAGGTGAGAGGATTGCCTCAGTCCAAGGGTTCGAGACCAGCCTGGGCAACTTGGTGAGACCTCATCTCTACAATACATCAAAAAATTAGCTGGGCATGGTGGTGTGTGTGTATGGTTCCAACTACTTGGAAGGCTGAGGTGGAAGGATCTCCTGAGCCCAGCAGATGGAGGCTGTAGTGGCTGTGAGCATGCCAGTGTGCTTCAGCCTGGGTAACAGAGTGAGATTCCAACTCAAAAAAAAGAAAAGGAAGAAACCGTTCTCCTGTAAGCGCTCCTATTTACCTCCCTATTGTATATCTAGAGTATGACTCTGGCCCTGTATCCTGGTCCCCAAACGAGTTTCAGAAGTCACAGGTCACCACCTCCCCTTGTGTCTTCCCACAGCTATAGAGCCCCAGAAGGAGGAAGCTGATGAGAATTATAACTCGGTCAACACAAGAATGAGAAAAACCCAGGTGAGTTTTTTTTTTCTCCCAGAACTAGGACATTTCAGCAAGTGTTTCAGAAATTATTAGATGGCAGATGCATGAGGAAGAGCCCTTAGAGATTGAGTCCAACCTGATGACTTTCGTGATGGGGAAACTGAGGCTTAGAGAAAGAGAGAGAGAACTCAATCAAGGTCAAGAACCCAGGTCTCCTAATGCCTGATCCATTATAACATTGTGCTTTCTTTTCCTCCATTTAATGAAAATTTGCTGTGTCCCCAGATATGACCTAGGTATGGCTATGGGACACATGCCTTCCAGGAGCCAAGATGGGGAGATAGGGCTGAATAGGGGTCAAAAACATTACTCATGTAGAACTCAGCTAATCGCTCTGCCCAGGGAAGAAGGATGAGTCAGAAATGACTGGAAGGTTTCCTGCCTACATCGCAGGGACATCCTCAGCCCCATAGGCCAAATTCAAGAAGTCAGGAAGAACTTCCCTGGAGCGACATCTTAGGAGATTTGAGGTGATCTGACTGGCTCCCTCTGGGTCCCCACTGAGGAGTGGTTTGGGGTTCTTGGAGATCAGGTTGGAGTAGGTGGGCACAGAGCTCAGCAAAGATCCAAGATTAAAGATGGAGCATTTTGGTCCTCTGGAAAGGGTACAGCTGAATCCAGGAGAGCAGATATATCTCTGAAGAAGGAACTCCAACACTGGGCGCAGTGGCTCATACCTGTAATCCCAGCACTTTGGGAGACCTAGGTAGAAGGATTGCTTAAGGCCAGGAGTTAAAGACCAGTCTGGACAACATAGCCAGACCTCATCTCCACAAAAAATCAGAAAGCCAGGTGTGGTGGTGTACGCCTGTAGTCCCAGCTCCTCTGTGGCTGAGGTGGAAGGATCACACCTGAGCCCAGGAGGTCAAGGCTGCGATGACCTTTGATGGTGCCACTGCATTCTAGCTTGGGCGACAGAATGAGACTCAAAAATTTAAAAAAAGGAAGGGGACAGGCTCGGTGGCTCAGCCTGTAATCCCGTGCTTTGGGAGGCTGAGGTGAATGAATTGCCTGAGCCTGCGGGTTCGAGACCCGCCTGGGCAACTTGGCAAGACCTCATCTCTACAATAAATTAAAAAAATAAATTAGCTGGGCATGGTGGCACATGCCTGTAGTTCCAGCTACTTGGAAGGCTGAGGCAGAAGGATCACCGGAGCCCAGCAGGTCGAAGCTGTGGTGGCCGGGAGTGTGCCACTGCCCTCCAGCCTGGGTGACAGAGTGAGACTCCAACTCAAAAAAAAAAGGAAGGAAGGAATGGAATGCCAAGGAATGAATATATTTAAGGCATCAGGAGAAGGGACAAGACAGGGCAAAACGCCTCAGAGAAGGTGTTTCAGGAGGAACTGATGGTGGTCATTGGTGTGCGAGGTCAAGGGCACACATGGACCTGTTACATCTGCGTAACATGCTTATCTCTAGGCATATGAGCACACCTCTGGTCTAGGCAGCGAGGTTGGCATTAAAGAAATATGTATTAGGCGCCTGCTATGTGCTAGACCCTTTTGGAGATGTTTTGGATATTACAGTGATCCAAAGATTTCTGTCCTTGTGGAACTTACCTTCTGGTGAGGAGAGACAATCACCATAGTAAATAAGTAAATTACTAGCTACGTGTGGTGGCTCACGCCTGTAATCCAAGCACTATGGGAGGCTGAGGCAAAAGGATTGCTTGAGTCCAGGAGTTCCAGACAAGCCTGAGAAACATAGCAAGACAAAAGTTAAAAATAGGGGACAAAAATTAGCTGGGCATAGTGGCCTGTGCCTGTAGTCCCAGGTACTTGGGAGGCTGAGGTGGAATGATCACCCGAGCCCAGGAGGCCAAGGCTGTAGTGAGCTGTGATCGCACCACTGCGCTCTAGCCTCGGTGACTAAGTAAGTAAGTAAATAAATAATTCTGGACACAATAGGCATTAAGGAAAAAAGAGCAGGGGAAGAGGGATTGAGCAAGCTAGAAGAGGGTAGGGTTGCAATTTAAATAAAGTGGAGAAAGCTTCATTCAGAAAGTAACACTTGAACAAAAGCCTTAAAGGTGTTTGTGTGTAATGAGCATTCTAGCTCATTGACTCAGAGGGTGCAGTGGATACAGAGGCCTGAGGTGGGAGTGTGTTTTGTTCAGAGAGAAGTAAGGAGAGTGCTGGGGATGGAGGGAGAGAGGGAACAGTGGGTGGATGTAAGGTCAGAGAGATCATGGGCAAAGGAGCAGATCGTATAGGCTATGTAGGGCTCAATAATGGCTTTGACTTTTACTCCAAGAGAAAGGAGGAAGCCTGTCAAGGTCATCACAAGGTGGTTAAGGTGGCAGGTACCTCATAACAGCTGTGCTATTTCCTCACAATACTGTGGCGATGCCAAGACCCAGACCAGGCAGGGATCCTTCTGGGGGTGTCCAGACTATTTTCTCTATCTTTAGCATGGAGTCCTGTCCCAGCAATTCGTGGAGCTCATCAGCAAGTGCAATTCAATGCAGTCAGAATACCGGGAGAAGAACGTGGAGCGAATTCGGAGGCAACTGAAAATCAGTGAGTGGTGGTGCCTGCCCTGCAGGGTCAGGTAGCCCTGACCCAGCTCTGAGCCTGGCCTTTTCCTTCACAGCCAATGCTGGGATGGTGTCTGATGAGGAGTTGGAGCAGATGCTGGACAGCGGGCAGAGCGAGGTGTTTGTGTCCAATGTGAGTGGCCACAGACAGCCTCCCTCTGCTGTGCCTCCCATCCTCTCTGAGCCTAGTCCCTTCTGACTGAGGGCATACTGAGGCTCAAAGGGAATTAATTTGCATGCCTGAAGTCACTCATCAGGTTCCAGGCCAGAGGGCTGCCCCAGAAGTTCAGCAGAAACTTCTGACCCACTGCTGATCTCCCTTTGAACTGTTTCCTGTCTACCCCCCAGATACTGAAGGACACCCAGGTGACTCGACAGGCCCTAAATGAGATCTCAGCCCGGCACAGTGAGATCCAGCAGCTTGAGCGCAGTATTCGTGAGCTTCATGAGATCTTCACTTTTCTGGCTACTGAGGTGGAGATGCAGGTGGGTGCCCGGGAAACCCTAAGATGTGAGGTCTTGCTCATTCAGAACTGCCAGCTGTGACTGTCAGCCTGCCTCCATCCTTAGACTCTCTCTGAGGCTTTTGTGCTCTTCTAGGCTTGGCCGTGGCCCCAGATTGGCCCTTATTTCCATCCTTAGCCATACTCCCAGAATTGTGCCCACCTCCACAGCCACCCCGATGGCCACTCCTTTATACACAGCAATCTACCCTGCCCCTTTGACTTAAGCCTGCCAGGTCTAGCCCAACACTGGTTCCTCCGCCATCAACAATATCCACACTTATATCTTTTAGAGCTTCAGTCAAAGTTTCAGAGCTCCAGTCTGGGCCCTAGAGGGCCTGCCTCCTAAAATCTGTACAAGGCGGCGGGGTGGATGGTAAGCCCCTGACCCTGGTTGTATGGGTTGAGGTGAGCTTCCAGCCCTGCCCTGGAGGAGCTGAACTTAGTCATGCTACAGCTGATGCTCTTTCGCAGCTGGGAGTTCAGAGGAAGGGATCTCATTCAGTAGGAGTACCAGGACCTGAGGCTGGTGGTGCCAGGAGGAGGCAGGGATAGGGGGGGCCACACAGCAGCTGGGAGAAAGGCCTAGAAGAATGGGCAAATTCAGACAGATTTCTGAGGAGACAGAAGTTCACCATCTGTGGAAGGTATGAGCTGGCTGAGGCACTTAGCTCCAGGCCACTGCTGCAGATAGAGGTTCTATGGGGCAAGGGAACGAGAGAAGGGACCACATGCTAGAAGGGGTCAGAAGCCAGCCTCAGGAGTCTAAACGTTTGTCAGATCTGGTTCTGCCTCTGTCTTTGCTAGTCCAGGGCTTTTTTTGGTTTTTGTTTTTGTGTTTCTCTGCCAGGAAAGCCCTTCAGTCATTCGGGGCTGGGGTGGGGAAAGGAGCTGCTGGGTCTCCCCGCCCCCGTCATCCCTTCCTCCCTGAACCTCCCCATTGTCTGAGCAGGGGGAGATGATCAACCGGATAGAGAAGAACATCCTGAGCTCAGCAGACTATGTGGAACGTGGGCAGGAACATGTCAAGATAACCCTGGAGAACCAGAAGAAGGCGAGGAAGGTGAGCCTCCCAGGCCCGGCTCTAGCCCCAGGCATCCTGAGTGGTTCTCTCTGACCCCCTCCTCTCCCACAGAAGAAAGTCATGATTGCCATCTGTGCGTCCATCGCTGTCCTTCTCCTAGCGGTCATCATTGGCGTCACCATAGTGGCTGCATAATGTTGCTCATTTTCGGTGAGATATTGTGGCTTGCCCTCTGGCCTGCCCCATCCCTGCCCCCAGCCTTCCCTCCTCCCCTCAGACCCTCTTCTTCCTCCTTCCCTTGCAGGCACTGGGAGCACCAGGGACTCAGGGCCTGGCCTTCTCTCCCCGCAGCTGTGGGGACAGGGCCGAGCCTCCAGCTGGACCCCCTTCCTCGGGGCACACAGTTCTTCTGGGGTTGGCAGCTGCTCATTCATGGAGGCCTCCCGCTTCAGGCCACAATGCCTGGGGGAGGGCCTGCAATGTCCTGTTTGGGTGGGACACATGGTTTTGTAAAAAATTAAAACAAAACAAAACAAAAAGATTGGAGACCCCTGCGCATTTGTGTTCCTGGAAGGGCTGGCCCAGGGATTCCGGGTATCCAGCCTCCCCTCCTCCTGGAATCCCTGGGGCCAGGCCCAATCCTGGCAGGCTCAGGTCAGACTGCCCTAGGTGTTGAGACCACAGAAGACTGCCTCTGCCCTTCTACCCTCCCACAGGAATGGGTGGGCGGGGAGGGGTAACACCCACATCTGGCTCCCGGCTCAGGACTGTACTGTCCCTGGGGAAAGATCACTGTTAGAACCTGTACCTGAAGCAGTGAGGCTGACCAGACCAGGCTGGGACACAGGTGAGACAGGCGGGGGCAGGAGGCATCAGTATGCATTCCTGAGACTAACAGGAAGAGACACCATGAAAAAGGAATTGAGTAATTGAGCCTGTCATTTTTGATACAGCGGCTGGGGAAGGTCTGGTCTCAGGGGGTGACATTTATTTGAGTAGAATGTTAAGTGAGGAGAAGCCAGTTATGGGAAGAAGCAGGAGAAGAGGTTGCCAGGCAGAAGCACCAACAGGCCAGGCCCTGTGACCAGAAAAAGGCTTTGCCTTTATTTAAGAGTTCAGCACAGAGCCAGTGATCTGGAATCCGTACACATGGTGGCTAAGGGGTTATCTGGCTGAAGCAGGTAATAGAAGTAGAAGAACCTGGCCCCTGGTTTCTTCCATAAGGCACTTGAGATCCTAGCCCTGGCTAAATTTCTCAGGGTTTCTAGTCCTGATGCCCAATTTCTGGAGTGAATGTGGCTCCTTTCCCCTGGCACCTGGTTTCAGAGAGTAAGCCGGCTGGTGGCCTCCACGCCTGGAATGGGTTGTCTCCTGGTTCCCATCTCCAAAATCCAGGGGCAACGTTCTAGCCGCCCAGTCCCATCCCACTTTCATCCTACAGGCCCCTGCTGCTCCTGGCTGCCCAGTCCGTCAAGCTCAGTCCTGCGCCGCCACGCGTGTGTGACACGAGCCGCAGAAGGGCTGAACGTGACTTCGCTGGTGCACTCCGGACCATCCCATGGACCTGGGTTGGGGGAGGGCAGGAGTCGGGCCCAAGGGCCAGACCTAGTCCACCCCTGCCTGCTCTGCTTCCACCAGCGGCTGTACAGCTGCCTGCAGCGCCTCCCGGTGACCCTGGAGTGCAGAGTGCGCAGCAAGTCGGCACCAGTCCCAGGTCGCCGGCAGCCGGGCATGCAGTGTGCGGGGCGTGGCTTAGTTGTAACTGGAAAACGATTGGCCAGCGGACCTAAATGTCTCTGAAGAACTTCGGGATTGGTTTGTAGGGCGTCTTGGGGAGAGACACCCTCACCCCAGTATCAAACAGCACTTAGGTCTAGAAAGCTGATGTGGGCGGAGCCTCAGCGAGTCACAGACTCACCCAAAAGTGGCTGGATTACCGAACACAAGGGGCATGATTAAACACCTCCAAAAGACGCCGGAAGGCCGTGTGCTTGAGGAGGGACCGGCCAGGGTAGTGCAAGGTGAGCTTTATAGGAAACAGCTCCACATTCTCAGGAATGGGCAAACACAATCTAGAGTCCACCTGAGGGGGAAGCTGCGGGGCCGGGCTGATCCTGCCCCAAGACAAGACTGATTTGGACACGGGGCCTCTGAACTTCCCTGATTCTCCGTCTCTTACCTCTGCAACCTGCATCTCCAGCAGAATCCTGTCCTGTTGGTCACCTTTATCCACTCTCTCACCTCTCTGCCTTCAGAGTAAAATCACAAGATCCGTGCCACCCACTGGGATCTGATAGAAACTTTCAGCATCCACTATGCCACATCTATGCTGCTGCCGTATCCATGTGCAACTGTGCTTTCTTCTTGGCCATGCTGGACAGCGCCGCCCCTGGAAGGCGGCTTGCCTGTCTCACTCAGGAAACCGTACAGAACCTTTTGGAAGAGGACGCTAGATGGCCAGGTGGGACTTCAGATATCAGGCTCAATTGTTTGAACTTTTCTTATGGGCTGTTGGGACCCTGGAATGTTTTTGAGCAAGAGGTGAGTAACAAGTTTGGAACAGATCTATTAGCAAGTGGACAAAGAGACTCATGAAATGGAGGTTTCACAGGCTCCCCTGTGTCTGCCTCTTCCCTGTGTGAAACTGACCTGAGTGAGGAGATAAGGACAGATTTTTGCATTGAAATCCTGGCTAGCTGGGATTGGTGGCTCAGCCTGTAATCCCAGCACTTTGGGAGGCCAAGGCGAGTGGATTACCTGAGCCCACGGGTTCAAGACCACCCCGGGCATGTTGACGAGACCTCCTCTCTACAATAAATGAAAAATTAGCCAGGCGGTAGCATGTGCCTGTAGTTCCCGCTCCTTGGAAGGCTGAGGCAGAAGAATCGCTGGAGCCCAGCGGGTCGATGCTGGGGTGGCTGTGAGCGTGCTACTGTACTCCAGCCTGGGCAATGGAGTGTGAATCCAACTCAAAAAAAAAAAAAAAAGAAAAGAAAAAGAAAAAGAAAGAAATCCTGGCTTGGCTACTGTCAGCCTAGCTTTCAGGAAACAGGCCTTGATTAGTTGTGACTTTCCCAAATCCACCACAACCTTTAAACTGCAGCTCATTCATTCACTGTGTCATGGTTCAAATATCCAAGAACAAAAATTGGTCTGGTCTACTCTCCAGGTCAAACTACATTGACCTGCCTAGGATTGTCTGTCCTTGAGGCAAGACTTTTACCCTTGGTGGCACAAAACGCTGCAGCAGAGTGTGTATGTGGTAGAGGGAGGAGTGGATGAGCTTAGCTATTGACATCTCTGGCACAGCCCTGTGGTCAATTGTATTATTGTTCTAGATATTTACTGTCCTTCCCTACTGGGCCCCTCAATATAAAAGCATTATACATTCATGCCCTGCTTGCAGTAAGCTTGACTGTAAAACTTGCTTTAGCCAATGGAATATGAATAGAAACATAAAGTACCACTTCTACAGAAATTGGTTTGTTTGTTTTTTTTGAGTAGGGGTCTCACTCTGTTGTCCAGGTAGGTGGAGGTGGCAGCCTCATCCTTCTGGGCTCAGGAGATCCTTCTGCCTCAGCCTCCTGAGTAACTGGGACTATAGGTGTGTGCTACCACACCCAGCTAATTTTTTTATTTTTTGTTGAGATGAATTTTTGCTATGTTGTCTAGGCCAGTCTTGAACTCATGGGCTCCAGCAATCATCCACCTTGGCTTCCCAAAGTGCTGGGATTGCAGGCTTGAGCCACTGTACCTAGCCATTTCTACAATTTTTTTTTTTTTAGTTGAAGTCTCACTCTTGCCACCCAGGCTGGAGTGCAGTGTCACACTCATGGCCACTGCAGCCTTGACCTGCTGGGCTTAAGCAATCCTTCCAGCTCAGCCTTCCTAGTAGCTGGAACTACAGATGCACACCACCATGCCTGGCTAGTTTTTGTGATTTATTGTAGAGACAAAGTTTCACCAATTGCCCAGGCTTGTCTTAAACCCTCGGGCTCAGGCAATCTTCTTGCCTTGGCCTCTTAAAGTGCTAGGATTACAGGCTGAGCCACCATTCCCCGCCTCTACTTTTTTTTTTTTTTTTTGAGTTGGAGTCTCACTCTGTCACCCAGACTGGAGTGCAGTGGCTACTCCCAGCCACCACAGCCTCGACCTGCTGGGCTCCAGCGACCCTTCCGCCTCAGCCTTCCAAGTAGCTGGAACTACAGGCGCGTGCTACCACGCCCGGCTAATTTTTTTTTGATTTATTGTAGAGATGAGGTCTCACCAAGTTGCCCAGGCTCAGGCAATCCACTCACCTTGGCCTCCCAAAGCACTGGGATTACAGGCTGAGCCACCGAGCCTGGCTCCTCTACAGAATTTTAAAGCATCATTGAGTAATCCAGCAGTTTCCCTTCTCTTTTTCCTCTGCTGTCAGCCCGGCCATTCCAGATCTAGACTTCTCTTTCAGCCTGGAACCCAGAACGGAAATGACATGAGGCTATAGCCTAACTGTAAAATGATGCATAGTGTGAGAAATAAATCTTCTCTCGGTGAACCATTGTAAGTACATCATAATTAGTTTAAGCAAATATTATGGAATTAGTACTTAGAAGTGGGGTGCTGTTATAATAAAAAATAAGCCTAAACTCACTTTGGGAGGCTGAGGCAGGAGGATTGCTTAAACTATGTGGCATTGGCTTTGAGCTGGACAGTGGCTGATGAGGAAACAACATTGAAAGTTGAAAAGATGGTGGCACATGTCATGCACTGGAAAAACACTTGTAACTGTAAGCTGGGAATAACTAAAAATATAATAATGACTAGGACTCGGTGGCTCAGCCTGTAATCCTGCGCCTTGGGAGGCTGAGGTGAGTGGATTGCCTGAGCCCACGGGTTCGAGACTCACCTGGGCAGGCGACACCTCATCTCTACAATAAAAAAAAAAAAAATTAGCCGGGCCTGGTAGCGCACGCCTGTAGTTCCGGCTACTCGGAAGGCTGAGGTGGAAGGATCACTGGAGCCCAGCAGGTCGAGGCTGCGGTGGCCGGAAGCGGCCACTGCACTCCAGTCTGGGCGATGGAGTGAGAGACCAACTCAAAAAAAAAAAAAAAAAAAAAAAAAAAAATATATATATATATATATATATATATATAATAATGACCAAATGAGCTTGGGACTTTAGGGAAAAATTTGGAAATGAGAATACTAATAGTATGTCACAGTTGCTATTGAGGGAATTTACAAGTTACTAGAAAAAAAAGAGATGATTCAGAAAATAATTGGTCAGCCTGGGCAACTTGGAGAAACCTCATCTCTACAATAAATCAAAAAATTAGCCAGGTGTGGTAGCGCGCACCTGTATTTCCAGCTACTTGGAAGGCTGAGGCAGAAGGATTGCTTGAACCCAGCAGGTTGACACTGGGGTGGCCGTGAGCGTGTTACTGCACACCAGCCTGGGTGACAGAGTGAGACACCAACTCAAAAAAAATTTTTTTTTAATTAGCTGAGTGTGGTGGTGTGTGCCTGTAGTTCCAGCTACTTGGAAGGCTGAGGCAGAAGGATGACCTGAGTCCAGCAGGTCGAGGCTGCTGTGGCTGTGAGGGTGCCACTGCACTCCAGCCTGGGTGGCAGAGTGAGACGCCAACTCAAAAAAGAAAAGAATTGTACTGCTCTGCCTCCTGCTGCCAAAAGCCACCAGCTTGGAATTTGACTGAGTGCTCAAGACTTACTATGACCTTTGGGTCCCCAAATTTCTATGGGCATGAAGGAGACTGAGGAAGCTACTCTATCTCAGAAAAGCATAACCTCCAATAGCCTCTCAAATGTAACCGAGGTGAATATATAGAAAAGGATAATCTACTCTAAGATCAGAGCCAAGAACATGGAGAAGAATGAACTAGGGAACTATTGTCAGGAAGCAGTTCCACTCCCAAGGAAAGATGGGAGTTCTCAACATCTGCCTATTGGGATTTTGGAATTACTGCAAACCAGAAACTGTGGTGTGTCTCCCATTCCTTCTGAATGGGGTTGTGTATTACTGTCTTCCTGTTCTTGTTCCACTTTATATGTTGGGTGTGTGTGTTGGGGAGCAGGGCACAGAAAACCTCTCTCTCTCTCTCTCTTTTAGTTCATAGGTCTCTGGATCAAGAGAAGTGACATCTGCGACTGGGCTTGGTGGTTCAGCCTGTAATCCCAGCACTTTGGGAGGCCGAGGCTAGTGGATTACCTGAGCCTGCGGGTTCGAGACCAGCCCAGGCAACTTGGTGAGACCTCGTCTCTACAATAAATAAAAAAATTAGCCATGTGTCGTAGCACGCGCCTGTAGTTCCAGCTACTTGGAAGGCTGAGGCAGAAAAATCACCAGAGCCCAGCAGGTCGATGCTGGGGATGGAGTGAGATTCCAACTCAAAAAAAGAAAAAAAGAGAGAGAGAGAGAAGTGACATCTGGACCTGATATCAGAGACCCTGGACTTGAGGCTGTTGCCATGATTAGATGGGTCATCTGGGTGGTCTCCCTTAAGAAGGGTATACATATATTTTGCATGTGGAAGAAATGCAAAGGCAGAATCTGTGATGAAGAGGGCAAATGGGGGAAGATTTTATAATTGTTCAAAAATACTCACTGGCCTTCTCTATGGAGCCCTACCACGTAGAAAGATTACATGTCCCTGGTCCACTGACATCAGGTCTGTTTATGTGGCTCACTTTAGCCAATAAAACTTGAGTAGAAATGATATATCTCTCTCTTTTTTTTTTTTTTTTTTGAGTCGGGGTCTCACTCTGTTGCCCAGTCTGGAGGACAGTGGCATGATCATGGCTCACTGCAGCCTCAACCTCTCAGGCTTGGGTGATCCTTCTGCCTCCTGAGTAACTGGGACTACAGGCATGTGCCACCATGCCCAGCTAATTTTTTGATTTTTTGTAGAGAGGAGGTCTTGCTATGTTGCCCATGCTGGTCTCAAACTCCTGGGCTCAAGCAACCCTCCCATCTCAGTCTCCAGAAGTGCCAGGATTATAGGCATGAAACACTGTGCCTGGCCTGACATGTGCCACTTCTAAGAAGCTTTCAGAGCTAACATAGGGTCTGCCAGCTTTCCTCTCTTCTATGTCCAGAGCCTGGAAGTTCCAGATTGAGGCTGTTCCTCCAAACAGGATTCTGAAATGAGAAGACATGGAATATAAGAGAGAAGTAAACATGTTGTGAGCCACTGCAACAGCTGAGATTGTTGTTACTGCAGCATAACTGGATCCTAACTGACTCTCTCCCTGGGGATTTCCGTCTCCTCTGTTCAGTTTTCCTTTCCCATCACCATGACAATTGACATGCCATACTGAGTGAGCTCTGGTGACTTTGTGAGGTCTGGGTCTTTTCCCCCTGTTGAGAGATGTTTAACCTTCAGGTCCTATCCAATGAGCCCTCTTGGTTCTTTCTGGTTCTTGGCAACTAGTAGCAGCTGCTCATGGGAACTAGAAAAATATCCCTGGGGGATGGGGCACCAGACCTTCTAGCATCAACTTGATGCCTAGTAAATATCAGTCTCACATCCTAAGATCACAGTGGCACCATTACGAAGGAGCTGTCCAAAACGAAAAAAAGAAACGCAAACTGACTAACTCTATGGATGCTCACCCATGTAAGCACCCTCAACATGATGGTTAGTAAGGAAAGTTCTGTGTCAGTTTGTGTATGCTGCATGTAAAGAGACCCAAATTAACTAAGGCTAAATAAAGTAGAAGTTTATTTCTTATATAAAAGTCCAAGGGCTCGGTGGCTCAGCCTGTAATCCCAGCACTTTGGGAGGCTGAGGCGAGAGGATTGCCCGAGCCCACGGGTTCGAGACCCGCCTGGGCAACTTGGTGAGACCTCATCTCTACAATAAATCAAAAATTAGCTGGGCGTGGTAGTGCACACCTATAGTTCTGGCTACTTGGAAGGCTGAGGTGGAAGGATCACCGGAGCCCAGCAGGTCAACACTGGGGTGGCCATGAGCTGCACTCCAGACAGAGTGAGACTCCAGCTCAAAAAAAAAAAAAAAAGCTGGGCTTGGTGGCTCAGCCTGTAATCCCGCGCTTTGGGAGGCTGGGGTGAGTGGATTGCCTGAGCCCACGGGTTCAAGACCTGCCTGGGAAACTTGACGAGACCTCATCTCTACAATAAATCAAAAATTAGCCAGGCGTGGTAGCGCGCACCTGTAGTTCCAGCTACTTGGAAGGCTGAGGTGGAAGGATCACTGGAGCCCAGCAGGTCAAGGCTGTGGTGGCCGGGAGCGGCCACTACACTCCAGTCGGGGCGACAGAGTGAGACTCCAACTAAAAAAAAAAAAAAAAAAAAAATTCCAAGCTAGAATGGTATGACTTTCCATGAAGTCATTAGGAGCCAGATTCTTTTCTCTTCATTCATTTTTTTTTTAAACTCACTCTGTTACTCAGGCTGAAGTGCCATGGCATGCTCAAGCCACTGCAGCCTCAACCTGCTGGACTCAGGTGATCCTCCACCTTGGCCTTCCAAGTAGTTGGAGCTACCAGTGCACATCCCCATGCCCGGCTAATTTTTCTTCATTTATTGTGGAAATGAGGTCTCGCCAAGTTGCCCGGGCTGGGCTTGAACCCGTGGACTCAGGCAATCCTCTCACCTTGGCCTCCCAAAGTGCTGGGATTATAGGCATGAGCCACCTCGCTGGACTGGTTCTTTTCATCTTGTTGCTGTTCCATCCCTAGGACACTGCCGCCACCCACATATTCTAAATGACCCATCATCGCTTCCACAGTCTGGCCCTCATGAAGGCAGAAAAATGAGGAGGATGGTTTGCCCTTTCCCCCAAATGGCATGATTCAGAAGTCGTACAGCTCATTTATGCTCTGATCCTCTTAGCCAGAGCGTGTCACATGGCTACAGCCAACTGAAAGAGTTGCTGAGAAGTATAATATTTACCCTGAGCGGCTTTTTGCCCAGATAAAAGTTTGATTACTCTGAAAGAAGGGCAGAATGGACACTGGGGGACCACCAGCAGTTGTAGGTGCACACTACGAGTGTTAACTCATCCCAACTCTATGTATTAGTTTTCTATAATGGAGGTAACAAATTATCACAAATTTAGTGTCTTAAAATAACACACATTTATTTGTTTTGTTGTTGTTTATTTCTCCCCCCCTTTTAAAATTTGCTTTTTTTTGCCGGGCTCGGTGGCTCAGCCTGTAATCCC
>CAUYQG010190940.1:0-10762 GCA_963574415.1 Tarsius wallacei | reverse complement strand
ATTTATTGTAGAGATGAGGTCTCGCCAAGTTGCCCAGGCGGGTCTCGAACCCGCGGGCTCAGGCAATCCACTCACCTCAGCCTCCCAAAGGCGCGGGATTACAGGCTGAGCCACCGAGCCCGGCTGTGTTGATGTGAATAACATCTACTATTGCTGGGCCTCAGGAAGATTCTATTTGTCTCAATGTCTCAGATCTAGTGAATGGCAAAATCAGGATTCAAACTCATGTATGTCTGACACCAAACCTATGCTTTTCCCATGATGTTTAGCTCTACACTGAATGAATTAATAGAGCCTAATTCCACTGGAAAGAGCCAATGAGTTCAGTTCAACAGTTGTTGAGTATTATGTGGCTACCAGGCCCTCTGTTTGGTCCTCTCAGAAATAAAGAGAAAATTTTTACAAAATTTCTGTATTCAATAAGTTCACAATCTGTCAAGGAAATTATCCACGAACAGCTAAACAGAGGTACACGGTTATCGTTATGATGGGGACATGAACAGAAGGTGGTGGGACATAGAGTAGAAAGTGCCTAACATTGCCTGAGAAGGTCAGAGACACCTTCCTGAAGGATGTGACATATATGTTAGATTGTACATGGGGTTTTCTAGCTGGGAAAGGAGGCTGGAATGGATGCATATTACAAACAAATGAAAAAATATGAAAATTTCTGAATAGTTAATAGTGGCAGAGACAGATGTGTAAGCCATGTGATCAATGTTACAATGACATCATGAACAGGACTAGGTGAGTGCACAGAACAGGTACCAATAGCCCTGTCTGGTGTTAGAATGGGATGCCAGGACATGTTTCCATAATGAAAGATAAATGCACAGAATAGTTACCAATAGCCCTCTCTGGTGTTAGAATGAGATGCCAGGAAATGTTTCCTTGATGAAAAATAAGAGTCAGCCAAGCAAGGAAATTGAAAAAAAAAGTGGTCTGTGCGGGCAAAGGTACTGCCAAGAGTATGGCACAGAGCTCTGGGAATGTCATGAGGTCCAGGACAAGTGCAATCCCTCATCTCTACATCTCAGTACAATGGTGGACCAAGAGGGGCACTCATTCCTCTTGCCAAATTCAGTCACATTTTCCTTGGTCTGCTGAGTGTGTGGGAGTCTTCTAATGGAATATTGTTGAAGCCTCTTGGGAGAGCAGGGGGAATCAATAAAGAATGAAGCAGTGGATAAGCTTTTCTTATAAATGACTCTGCTCAGCCTCCTAGGTTGCCCCAGCTTAATGGAATCCCCTCTTCCAGGGAAGAAATGAAATTATTTCATTTGGGATTTCAGCGGATGCTGTTTTCCTGTGTTTAGATAATAGATTATTTTATCTCCCGGGAGTTTTTATAAACTTTCCTCCTCTATACCATGAGCTAGAGTGTCAAGCCACACTTATAAATAAGATTACTTATTAAAATAGGGTAAGGTCAACACTGTTCCTTAGACCTTAGCAGGAGCTAGTCATCACCTCCTATGAGAAGGTAGGTCCTGAGGTCTGTGAATGTCCTCGTTCTTAAATCTTGGAAAGGTAGTTACATCCTTTTGCAAAGAGAAATTGACATTGGCCCACTTTTAATACACTGCAGAGCAGCATATTTAGAATTCTTCTAGTTCTAAGAAAGGTGACTTCTAAATGGTATCTGGATTCATTTGTTAAAAGTTCAAAATAGTCCCAATCTGCAAGTTGTTGGATGTCCTGTTTTCATGGCAACATTTGCAGAGGAACAACCAAGTGGATATCAATTTTACACACCTTTGGTTAAAGTCTTTTCTTATGCTGTTTCCAATTCTGAACCATTTGTACACTGAGATTTATGGTAGGCAAAGTTCTTCTTGGAAAAGAATGCAGAAATCCTGGACTTAACCGATGCTTACTTTCTTTTTTTTTTTTTCCTGTAGTCATCGTTGTATTATTTGTGACCCTAAGAAGGCAAAAGAAAGAACCACTCATTGTCTTTGAGGAAGAAGATGTCCGTGAGAACATCATTACCTATGATGATGAAGGAGGTGGAGAGGAAGACACTGAAGCCTTTGATATTGCCACCCTCCAGAATCCTGATGGTATCAATGGATTTATCCCTCGCAAAGACATAAAACCTGAGTATCAGTACATGCCTAGACCTGGGCTCCGACCAGCACCCAACAGCGTGGATGTGGATGACTTCATCAACACAAGAATACAGGAGGCAGACAATGACCCCACTGCCCCTCCCTATGATTCCATCCAAATCTATGGTTATGAAGGCAGGGGCTCGGTGGCCGGGTCCCTGAGCTCCTTAGAGTCGGCCACCACAGATTCAGACTTGGACTATGACTATCTACAGAACTGGGGACCTCGTTTTAAGAAACTAGCAGACTTGTATGGTTCCAAAGACACTTTTGATGACGATTCTTAACAATAACGATACAAATTTGGCCTTAAGAACTGTGTCTGGCGTTCTCAAGAATCTAGAAGATGTGTAAACAGGTATTTTTTTAAATCAATGAAAGGCTCATTTAAAACAAGCAAAGTTTTACAGAAAGGATACATTTAATAAAACTGCGAGGACATCAAAGTGGTAAATACTGTGAAGTACCTTTTCTCACAAAAAGGCAAAAATTGAAGTTGTTTATCAACTTCACTAGAGAAAAACCACTTGGCATACAAAATATTTAAGTGAAGGAGAAGTCTAACGGTGTACTGACAATGAAGGGGAATTGTTTATGTGTAATGAACATCTAAGTCTTTCTTCTTTTTTAATTTGTCAAAGAAGCTTCCACAAAATTAGAAAGGACAACAGTTCTGAGCTGTAATTTCGCCTTAAACTATGGACACTCTATATGTAGTGCATTTTTAAACTTGAAATATATAATATTCAGCCAGCTTAAACCCATACAATGTATGTACAATACAATGTACAATTATGTCTCTTGAGCATCAATCTTGTTACTGCTGATTCTTGTAAATCTTTTTGCTTCTACTTTCATCTTAAACTAATACGTGCCAGATATAACTGTCTTGTTTCAGTGAGAGACGCCCTATTTCTATGTCATTTTTAATGTATCTATTTGTACAATTTTAAAGTTCTTATTTTAGTATACATACAAATATCAGTATTCTGACATGTAAGAAAATGTTACGGCATCACACTTATATTTTATGAACATTGTACTGTTGCTTTAATATGAGCTTCAATATAAGAAGCAACCTTTGAAATAAAAAAAAGATTCTTTTTTAATTCTGGGTTTGATTCTTAACATTGAAAAAATTAAGTATTTCTAATGATCCATTTATATTTCTAATTTAACTGTGATCTTTTAATAACCCATTTATGATCTGTTATAGTATGTCTGCTGCTTTTATTGTTTATTTAAAATCAAATATGTTTTACAAATGTTTTTTCAGACAAGATTCTGTAACATCGTGTAAAGGTTTCTTTGTACATTTTTGGTGTTAACCTCCTGGCTTCTCTTCGCACATATCTTCTAAAAAAGAAGGATGCTAAAGAACTAGTTCAGTCTATGACTTTGCAATATGTGTTATATAATATGCATTTATCTTGTATATCGGTAATTTGATGGTTATGAAAGATGAATCCAGGAGAGAATGGAACTATCAGAACTCTTATGTTCCAGGTATGCCCCACACTGAGCATTTTGGGGTTGGGGAAGTGAAGAGTCAAAAATATAAGTTTGCCCCAGTCTCCAATGTTATTCTATTTTTCATATGTTGCACTTGCCAGGATATTGTAAGACTCTGACAGTTGAAACTGCTTATTTTTCCTCTTGTAATTTTACCTTCTTTAAAAATAATGTGGCATTTTCAGTTTTAAAAAAGAGAACGGGTGATTTATTTCAAAATCTTTGTTTAGAATATAGTGAGGGCCATAAACTCAGAATGCAGGCAGGGACCATGTTGGATTCTGAGGTTCAATGATATTTGATCCATGAGTTTGTCTATAGTTCTCTGCAGCCCCAGCTAGTTACTTGGGAATCGGGACTTATATAAAAGACACTTCACCTGTTCAGTTGGGCCAAAGGTCAAAACGTAGCAATACTTGGGAAAAGACCACATAAAATTATGCTGCAGGTGCTTTCCCTCTTTCCCCCTAAGCACAGGGCACATTCTTTCTCTTGGATTACAGACAATTTTTAGATTCTCTTTTTTTTTCTTACTTTATTGTGAAAGTTTGCTTCAAACATTTCTTAATATCCTGTTACATACTATTTTTATGACTCAGTCAACATACATACAAAGAGAATTTTTTAATGAAGTGCTCACTTCCATTTTACTTTGCATTTAAATCAAATTGTGCTGAACACTTCAAAGGAATGAATTCTATGGACATTGTCACTTTAGAATCTTTCATCTCGATGAAGGATTGCACATTCTCAATACTTCCATAATTGCAGGTTGTGTTCATTTTTTACATAGTTTTTGTAATCCAAAGAATATTTTGCTAGATTTGCACAGATCTTCCATTGAATTTGAAATGAAGAAATAACTCAAAAGGAATATGACTAGCGTTTAAACAAGTATACAGCTGTAAGTAACCCTGTCATCATGGATGATCCTTTTCTCTAGAAACGTATTTGGATTAGAGTTGACAACTACATTTTCACATTTTCATGTTAAAGTCTTTTTTTTTTTTTAAAAAAAAGGCTGCCTACTTTTCAATAGTTAAAAAAATATATTTTTATTTTAATCTTTCTTTCTCTTTCTGTTTTTTTTTTTTTTAAAGCCCTTATTGTTTGTAGAACCCTCTTAGAAGCTTGGAAATAAAATGTCTTTCCCAACTAATGGAGTCATTTTTCATTTGGAACATATTGCCTTAAAAACAATCTTAGTTTAAGTGGTCCTTCCTTATTTGATAAGATAATCACCGCTTTATGACACCAATGCAGTTAAAAGAACGAACACTGCTCTGTTCTTCTGGTCCTCAAGTGATGGACATTGTTTATTATTCATCCTTAATTAATTCATTCATTCCTCAAAATCTTATTTTGTAGACCCTGTGCTAGTTACTTGAGGATGCAGAATGAAACCTTGCTACTTCCCTTGACATGTTTCAATCCTTTCAACCCTGTAACAAAATATCTATCATGTTGTCTTGTAATAACTGTTTATCCATATGCTCACCCATCCCCTTAGTCAATGCAACAAGATATTTTCTCTCCTTCAGGCTTGAGGGAAGAAAATAAATAAAATATATAATAGGAAGGGGATGGTGAGATGTTGAGCATGAATGGAAGGTAGGTTAATTGTGGCAACTCTGGGCAGATCTTGGGTTTAACTAAATTATCTCGTAAAGGTCTGGGTTCCTAGGCATGATGAGGAAGATAAGAGTGTAGCTTATCTATATCACTTGGAGAACATATTAAAAATATACACACATGTGCTTAGAGAGTATGACTCCATGTGTCAGGTGGGACCAAGTCAGGAGTATTTGAAATTGGTTCCTGAGTAATTGTGCTATGTCCTTCACCTCTTAATGAAAACATTTATAAGACAGTGAAGGTGGATGGAAGCTGGGCAGTTAGGAACCACTGAGCAGAAGAGTGGCAAATTTATTTGGCAGGCAATGTGGAAGACAGATTAGCAGCACATAAACTTTGGGACATGCCTGAAGGGTTTTTGTGAAGGTTAAGATGAGGTAAAATGAAGGTCTGAAACATTTCAGTAAATTGAGGGTGAAGGAGAAGTCTTCTCTCCTTCTGGACTGCCATCAGCCTGGTCTGGGCCATTGGCATCTTTGACCTGAAAGACTGACACAGCCTTTTGACTGATCTCCACCTCCCAACCTCTTCTCCACAAAGAAACCAGAGGGATGTTTTTAACACATGACTCAGATCACATGATACCATAATGTAGACCTCTTCACTGGCTTCCAAAGACTGAAAATAAATTCTGAGCTTTCTACTTTACTGCTTTACATGGATGGGGCGCTGCAAACCTCTCCCGTGTCATCCCACTCCATCCTCTTTTCAGCACACTGTGCCCCAGTGTCACTGACCATCTCTTAGTTCCTCATAAAAGCAAAAAGTGTCCCCTTTTCCATCGAAAGTAGGTCACCCTTTGTTGGTTTTCTTTGTGTTAACAACAACTCTTTAAAATCATTTTGCTTTTTGGTTACGTGTGTGTGTGCTTGTGGATCTGACTGCCCCACCAGAATGTAAGCTCCATGAGGGCAGGGATCTTGCTTCCTTGTTCATTATTGTATACCCAATTATTTACACTGTGCCTGAAAAACAGCAGGTACACAATAAATATCTATTGAATGAACACAAATATACCGATGAGGCAGATTTATCAGCATTTGGAGATGGGTTAGAGATTGCCAGTGTGAGTCGAAGCTTCCTTATCTATGAAATTGTGTCAGCTGTGATCTTGGTGCCTGGGATTGTAAATCCAAAAAGGAAGAAATGGGTTTGGGGGAAAGAAGTTGGATTAAGTTTGGATTTGAATTGTAAATGGGAGATGTTTGTGCGACAGCTCGATAAAACTGTCAAGTAGGTCATCAGAAGTAGGGATTTGCAGCTTGCTCACGACAGAAGTAGGAGCTGAAGGTGGAGATTAGGAGTCATCGAATGGGAGTTGAAGTCTCAGGAGTGACTGTGTTTCTTCTAATTGGGTTTTCACTGTTCTCTCCCTATTTTAAAAGAGTATTTTAATTCTGAAATCCCTCTGGTGTTGAAGAGTAATGCTGATTTTAGTTTTATTAATATGGATAATTAGTAAGCATAAACCTTATCCTTGTATGTCAAATGCTTTGAAAAATAGGAAGGGGAATATTAATTAATTCACTAATTCTTCCCATCAATTAGTGAGAGTTTTTTGAGCTCATACTATATGGAGGTCACGTACTGCACATGTGGCACATATCCTGTTGCATAAGAGGACTAAGTATGTGCTACAATCCCCACGTTACACAGAAGGAAGTTATATACCAGAGAGGTTAAGCATTTTCCCAAAGCATATACAGGACATGATATCAAAGCTGGATGGAAAAGAACCCCATTTCATCTATCTTGGTCAGGAGACTTATCCTTTAAACTTAAGAAGCCAACAGCAATGACAATCCCTCACAACTAGTCACTAAGCTAAGGCATTAGTTGTGAGAACTTTGAAGGGAATGGAAGCTCCTCAGCTTCCAGCCATTCAGGTTATTATTTTGAGCAATCATTCATCATGTCGTTTGACAATGGGATTTAGTCACGCATCTGAAGGTTCACCCTGTCTTCCAAGTCCAAAGCGGTACAGGAATCAGAACTGTGAATTTTTCTGCTGGGGTTTGCATCTTCCTATATTATTAATTTTGAAAATCAAATATAAAATAAATTGATTAGTTGTTTTATAGCTATTTTGTGTGATGTGTCCCAGGGAAGTTTAGTATTTCATCCACTTTGTGGGATTAAAAGTGTATTAAAAAAAAGTCAGTGTCTGTAGTCATAGTCACATCTTAACAGTTTAAGAGTAGATATTGAATTTCCATCTTGAAAATTAACTAATCTAATCATCTTTCATTGTCAGACTTTAATGGGCTTTCTTCATTCCTGGTGACTTCAATATGATTGTACTCTTCTTTGTTACTTTAAGAAAGTGGTAGACAATACTAGGTCACCTCTCACAGATTTACAGACAACTCTGACCTATGACTCAACTTGCACAGAGCTCAAATCTTCAGCTCAAGAATAATAACAATATACTCCATATTGGACTTGACATTTAATGTACTCCTGTATGTAAAACCTATCTTTAACACTACTAGCTATGTGACTTCAGACAGATATCTGGACCTCTCTGAACTTCATTTTTCACAAATGTGTAATAGAAATGACAATTGCTAAATTACCAGCAGTACTGAAAGATAAATGTATTCACATTTCTAGAGCCACTGACAATAATTAGGGCAGGAAAAACATTATAATATAGTGATTATATTATTAGTGCCTATATTCGTTTTTCTGATCTCAGGTTTCAGGACAATTTAAGGGAAGAATTTATCACCTCACATCTGTTTCCTCTGACTACTTTCTTCAGAAATCAATTTACTTTCTCATCTCCTTCTATCCTAAGCTAACAATAAAATATAGATGACTTACACCATAGTTTAGGCAGAGAACTGATTGACAATTTTTCTATCTCCAGAATTTTTTTAAAAGGTACTAATTATCTTGTCTATGCAGTCACTTAGGTTTTACTAAAATATGTAGCAAAATACTGGAAGATAAACAGGTAAAATCGCTTTCAAATGTTTTTTCGGGTGACAAATTTATTTGATTATAAATTGCATACAATTGGATATAAGTAATTAAGAAATTTGGAAGAACTTGTCAAGAATTGCACAAACTTGGGCATTTCCAATATAAAGAATTTTATATTTGACAAATTTTGCTCATTTGTTCAAGCAATGGTGCTACTTTTTTTAAAAAATGTAACTCTTCTCTGAAATTATTTATATTTGAATGTATCTGATTTTATTAGACTATGACTTTTTAATATAACAACTATAATGAGTTTAGTTTAACCACCGTTTTACATCATTTAAAAAATCAGAAAGTTGGAAATTATTTTATGTTATAGTAATGTTCTTCATCCCCCAACCCAACAACTCAACTAGAATATAAAAGAAATAGTAGTGCTTGGAAATATAATTTTCATATGACTTTATCTTATGAATTAGTAAAGAGGTGGTCCGTTGGATACTGCTTATTTAGCAAACTAGGTCAGGGTCTATAGAATTACAAATGGAATCATCCAATAGACATCCATTTCTCTCTCTCTCTTTTAACTTTAGTTTCCCAGTCAAAATACGTACTGAGCAAACATTAGTGGCATGAACACAATGGATGAATAAACATAAATCAATTATTCATTTAATGTTGTAGATATTACACATTTCTAACCAATAGAAGGCTATAAGCGAGAATTCATTTGGGCACCTTCTTCCCTGAAATGAGAGAGAGAGATTCACCCTGTTGCCCAGGCTGGAGTGCGGTGGCGTGGTCACGGCTCACCATAGCCTCCAATTGCTTGGCTCAAGAGATCCTCCTGTGTCAGTCTCCCAAATAGCAGGGACTACAGGAATGTGCTGCCGTGTCTAGCTAATTTGTTCATTTTTTGTAGAGATGAGGTCTTGCTATGTTTCCAGACTGGTCTGAAACTCCTGGGCTCAAGCAATCTTCCTGCCTCTGCCTTCCACAATGTTGGGTTTACAGGTATGAGCCACTTTGCCTAGTGACTTCCCATATTTTGATAGGACCAATATAATGTTTTAGATTTAGACTTGACATGATTGGCTATCCTACCTGACTAGTCACCCAACACACACTCAGATCAAATTGAGTCCCAATGCACTGAGCAAATCAGTGAAGTGTCATCAGGTAATCTGTATGACTTGCTAGCCCTGGAAAGGTCATCTTTTCTGTGTATCTCTTTTTCTTTATCTATATGATAGAGATATGTAATCTCTAATTGGCATGCCTCCAAGAATTCTAGACAAGATTGACCTAGAATAGGAAAAAGAAAAAAAAGTAAATTTATAACTTGCTGCACAAATGAGTGTTTTTATTGTTGGTGACTTTGCTATCATTTTGGACTTTTCCCTACTGTAAACTAGAACTACAAATTATTCAGAAAACAGCCTCAGATCCAAATGCTAAATTAAGGGACACTTTGGCTTCTCTTTTGCAGATTTTAAGATGCAGTAGTCCCAGGATAGGCTTTAAACTGTTTCTAAAAGCTGGATAATGCATCTTTGTTGTGTAAGGACTGTGATTCCAGGGATCCTCTCAGACTAGCCTCAAGATTTCATTGCATTCTTATCATCAACTTGGTAGTCATAATTCCTAGAAGGTTTGGCCTGTGAGGAAACTTGTCCTTGTAAACCAGTGTTTTCCAAGTCTGGGATATAAATTTCTTATCTCCAGTGGTTAGAAGAAATAATGTTACGTGATATTGAATAAGAATACATTTTAAAGAGAGAAAGATATTCTCTTTTAAATTGCTAAAACTACAGTAAGTCTTCTACATATGAAACTTTTAGTTGATTACTTTCAATGATGTGAACTTGCATTTGCATGTCCAATCACATAAGTTAGTTAATGTATCTGGTACATATTGTCATGTACGTGTATCCTTACAAGTGTTTTCATTTTTGTGTGCTTTACTGAATAGTACTGTATAGTGTACAGTAGTACAGTATCTTTATTTCAAGCTCAGAATGTCTGGCAGCAAGCATAAAAGCAGCTAGCCGGGACTGCCAAGAAGCACCAAGTGATAATGAAGGAAACAAAAGTGAAATAATTAAGAGTGGAATGAGGTGCAAAGATGGTTGATATTGCTTGTTCTTATAACACGAGTCATTCAGCCACCAGCATGATTCTAAAGAGCAAAGACAAGATGTGGAAACATGTGAAGTGTGCTGTACCACTAATGTCAGCAATAATGTTGAAGCAGCATGGCAAAATGGTGGAGGAGACGGAGAAACTTCTCGGCGTGTGGATGTAGGATAATATCAGCATCGAGCCCTCCTCAGCTTAATGCTGATTCAAGAGAAAGCTAAAAACTTTCACGAAGACTTGAAGAAGAAACACTGCAAAGAATCAGAGGGTGCATCTTTTAATGCCAGCCACGGCCGTTTTCATTGGTTGAAGGCTAGAGCCAAACTTCACAATGTCCAAGTACGTGGCAAGGCAGTGAGTGCAGAAACAATAGCTGTCCAGGAACTTCCTGAAATCCTTTGAGAAGTTATTGATGAAGGCACATATTTACCTGAGCA
>CAUYQG010190938.1:0-34952 GCA_963574415.1 Tarsius wallacei | reverse complement strand
CAAAGAAACCATCAAGAGAGCAGGGAGACAGCCCATAGAATGGGAAAAAATATTTGCCAACTGTATATCTGACAAAGGCCAACATCTAGGATCTACAAGGAGCTCAAACACACCGAAAGGAAAAAAACAAACAGCCCCTTTATAAAAGTGGGCAAAAGACATGAATATACAGTTCTTAAAAGAAGATATATGGGTGGCCAACAGACACATGAAAAAGTGCTCAGCCTCACTCATCATTAGAGAAATGCAAATCAAAACCACATTGAGATACCACCTAACCCCCTGTAAGAATAGCCATCATTAATAAAACAAACAATAATCTGTGTTTTAAAGCTGGGGAAACAGAGCTTCAGAGAGCACTGTTAGGTGATTTGCCCCAAGGCATTCAGCTCACGAATGGCACAGCTAGGTTCACACAAATGTGGATATTTTATGTTATTTTATTTTAAGATGTGGGGTACAATTCAAGGAACTCAAGTGTGCCAAAAGGTAGATTGGAAGGAGCTTTTGAGTCTCTGAGCTATGATCCTATCTGAGAGGTGACATATGCCAGGCCTACAGTTGGATCAGATGTCTACCATCCCCCAGCTAGTGGTGTAATTTTGAGGGGACAGGGTACAGTATAGTTTTCCTGGCCAGGGGACTTGGAAACATTAGTGGGCTGTCAGTGGCCATGTCTAGCAGCCTAAGGTTGAGGACCCAGGAGCCAAAGGCCAATTGACCCAGGGAAGAAGGCTTTGAGTCAAGTAGCACAGACAACTCCATGGCCAGTAAAGAGAAAGGTTTTTCTGTCTGCAGGAAGGACAGGAAGAGATTCCCCAAATACGTGAGATCCCCCAAATATGTGGGGATTCTGGGCTGTAAGCAGCAGCGTGTGCTATGAGCATAGAATTCAGACAATAGACAGGTAGAGTCCACAGGCCGAAGCTGAAGGTTTGCACGGACAAGGACTTATATCGATTGTTATGAGTTGAATTGTGTCTCCCTCAAAAAGATACGTTGAAGTTCTGAACAACACACTGAGAATGTGACTCAGAATATGACCTTTTTGGAAGTAGGGTCTTTGCAGATGTAGTTAAGATGAGTCATATTGGAGTAGGTGGGCCCCAAATCCCAAATGACTGATGTCCTTGTAAAGGGGGCCATGAGAAGACATAGTAACACAGAGAGGATATCATGTGATACTGAAGACAGAGAGTCACCAGGGATTGCTGGAAAACCACAAGAAGTTAGAAAGAGAGCAAGGATTTCCCTCTACAGCTTCCAGAATGAGCACGGCCCTGCCAACAACTTGATTTCAGACTTCTGGCCCTCAGAGCTATGAAATTTATTTTTGTTGTTGTTTGAATCGGGGTCTCTTACTCTGTTATCCACGCTAAAGGGCAGTGGCATGATCATGACAATCATGGCTCATAGCAGCCTCGAACTCCTGTGCTCAGGTGATCCTTCCACATCAATATCCCAGGTAGCTGAGTTACAGTGTGCCACCACACACTGCTAATTTTTTGATTTTTTTTGTAGAGATGAGATTTTTCTATGTTGCTCAGCTTGGTGTTGAACTCCTCATCTCAAGCAATCCTCCTGCTTCAGTCACCCAAAGTGCTGGGATTGCAGGCATAAGCCACCATTCCTGGCTTAAATTTCTGTTTTACATTACCCAGTTTGTGGTACAATAAGTCCCCTACACATGAACCTTCAAGTTGCATACTCTCAAAGATGTGAACATGAGTATGCCAGCTGTTATACTGTACTGTTCTGTACTCCTGTACTTTTCAAGGTACTGTACTATAATATTAAAAAATTTTTTGTTTGTATTATTTGTGTGAAAAGTATTATAACCCTATTATGGTTAGTTGACTACCTAGGCTATCTATTGGACTTACTAACAAATTGGACTTATGAATGTGCTCTCAGACTGGAATTTGCTCGTAAGGTAGGGGACTTACTGTGCTTTGTTATGGCAGCCTGAGGAAACCAAGTAACTCAATAGCAAGGGTGAACAACCTTAGCTGTTCGGACATCTGGGAGCTCTTGTAAAAAGCCCTAGTGCTCTGGCTGCATCCCTGCCTAATATCATCAGAATCTCTGGAGGTGGGCTCCGGGTATCAGGATTTTTAAAGCTCTTCTGGTGATTTAAAAATAAGTTGGAGAACCACAGCTTAGGGTGCTGCCTATTAAAGATCCTGGACAAGATGCCTCATTCCCAGGAGTATCTGAGCACCAGGGGAACCTGGGGTCAGCTGCCACCAACCTTGGAACCATGTCACACCTCCGAAGTCTTTGGTCATGCTTCTCCTTCACCCACTCCTTTTTCTTCTCTCTTCTCAGCTTTCAGCCAGCAGAATCCATATAGTTGCTTTCTACTATTTCTAAGGCATGTAGGAGTGTCTGGCACAGTGAGTGCTTTCTAAGCGTTTGTTGTCATTATTTTTCCAGCCGCCATAATATAAAATCCTTTCTTAATCCTCACTTTCTAGAGGGTAACCCCAGAGTGGTAAGATTTTATCATGCTGGCTCAAAAGCCGTTTCTCATTATGTGTGGAAACTGTGCTTTACTTTCTTTTAATTAAGGCTTTTTCTTTCTTTTTTTCCCCCAATTTGCCTGAGAGCTAGATCATGTGAAGGGCGCTTATTTTTTTTTTTTTTAAGAGAATGAACACAGAGTAAGTGTGCCTGACCTTCAAAGTGACAGTGAGAGAGCTTTTCACTCTGAGATTAAAAGAGAGCCACAGGTCAGAATCCTGCCTGAGGTAGGAAGGGCTGATGGGGGACCAGGGAGGCCATGTGGGAGAGAAGTCCCCAGCAGGCATGTAGAAGAGCCTACCTTCTAGCACCCAGGCTGGGCTTCTTTCTGCCTAACAGATCCTTCCCATGGAGCACAGAAAGGAATGAAAACCAGCCCTGGCCTCTAGGAGCTCACAGTGTAGCAAAGAAGACAGACTCTTACTGTAGCCAGTGCCAAGCAGTAATGCAAGATATATAAGGCCTGTTTCCTGGGCCAACCCCAGGGTGAGAGGTGTGGAATCTGCAAATATGGTCAGTCCAACCCTAAGCACTGGCTACTGTATACAGGGGTAGAGGCTCCCAAAGGTGCCCTTATGCAGGATGAAGAGGTGACATGGATGCTGGGCAGGCAGCCAACAATGACCACTACACTAGAGAGTAGTGGAGAAAGGGACAGGGAGGTTGACAGCTATCTGTGTTGGAGTTTGGATTCCCTGCCAAGGAGGGAGATGCCCTTCACAGAGAAGTGGGCAGCCATCACATGTTTTAAAATAGGGAAGGGGCATGATTGATTTCTGTTTTCCATTTCTTCCAATTCTCTTCTGTGTCCACTGGCCCACTGGTTACAGTTCAGCATCCCCGTGATAATGATGGGGCCATAGAGCTTCAAGGTCACGGTGTAGACCCTTTGATCAGGAACCTGTACAATGCGGGGATTTCCAGCTGGTCCTCTGGTGTCCAGTGTATTTTACTTATCTCAGGGAAAAAAATCTCCACTTCTGTCTCCAGCTTCCGAGACCCCAGTCACAGCCTGGCTAGCTCAGTCTGGAGTTTCTGATTAAAAGGGTGCAGAAAGGGGAGAGGGTTCATGATATGCTCTGCCCTTAGGCAATAGGCTGACTTTTACTTGTGGTTTCATTTTATCTGACAGTTTAAATGAGGGCCTGGTGCTCTGAAGCTGCCACCAAGTTTGGAAAATGTATTCAGCTGTCCCTCTTACTTCCCTGGGAGGACAGATGGGGCATCTGTGCAGGGTACAAATGCGAACATCAAGACATACCCTTGACTTGTCCCTTCCCTCAGTCCCCAATCCTGTCCAGTTTTACTCCTAAATGTCCCTTGAATCTGTTCTCTCTCCTTTACCACCAGGATACCATTGTCTCTCTTCTGACAGTCATACCTAACTGACCTCTGTCTCTCCTTTTGGCCTCTCTAGTCTATTTTGCATATAGCAACTGGACTCCATTTATTGCTGGGCACTGGAATAGGCTCTGAGGATCCAGCAATGGATAACTCAATATGGTTCCCAAGTAAATACATACTGTAAGTTTGCTGACTGAAAAGTGCTACCAGAGAAACAAGTGCCTTGGTAGACATCAGCTGTCTGAACTGTCTAAACAGAATAGACTCCAGCAGGCCTGGCTCAATCTAGGAGCCCTAGGATTTGACCTTCCCTCACCTTTGGTGGTAGGGCATGGGTGGTACTCTTGATCGGCATGGAGAAGGAAGAGGGGTGGTCTAGGGCAGATGTCACAATACGATGGCAAGTCAGATAAGTGTGACTGAGGGTGGCAAAAGCCACATGGCTGCTTTTCCAGCAGAAGAGCGTGCACATACCAGAATAAGACAGGGAGACCAGTGGGTGTCAGGGGTTTTGGGCAGACTGAGGCTGCAGGGTGCTGAGCCCACACACAGTGGGAATCCAAGGGTCCTCTGGATGTGCCTTTGTGGGCTCTACTCTCTGCTGGTATGAAGAAAGAACTGGAGCAAAATCCTGGCTCTACCCCCATGTTCTTGCTTTGGGCCTTGTCTCCCTACCTGTAATATGGGAAGGAGAAGGAGAAAGGGCTGATTACTATCCACCCTCAATAAGTGCCTGTCATTAGGGAAACTATGGAGTGTTGTCATTAAGTCTGGCCTCTGAGTTCAAATCCCAACTCTAGTACTTCATTGCTGAATTACACTGTACACCTTACTTAGTCTTTCTGTGCCACCGTTTCCTTATTTTTAAAATGGGAATTGTGATACTTGAGACTTAATTTCTGAGGATTAAATGAAACAATGAACATAAAATATTTGGCACAGTGCCATTGCCATAGTAAGTGCCCAATAAACAGTAGCTGTTGTCATCTAATTATTTACTAAGTATTTTAGATATAAAGTAGGCCTTTATTGTCTAGTTTTATGGATGAGAAATCTGCCAAAAGGTGTCCAAATTAGTGCCAGGAATTAAGTGGCTGATTGGGGATTCAAACGTGGGGCTGTTTGGTTCCAAAGCTTGGCTTATTCTCTAGTGTTTTGTTGCTGTTTCTGACTTGCAGCTCAAGAAACCAGATGTTGGCTTGTGTCCAGGTCTTAGAGCTCAAGGACTGGAGTTTCAAGACGTGATCTTTCTTTTCATGTTTAAATGCTCTGCTTGGCTCTGCATCGCCCAGCTTGTAAGAAGTTATACGGATCAGCTTCTAATCTGGGAGGGCTTTGTAGGAAATAGAAATATCCAAGGGTTGCCATTTATTCAATGCTGGAAGTACACAGATGAGGCAGTGGCACTGAAATCTCAGCAACCATTTATACTTGGTTTCAGGGACCTGTCTCCTGGGAGTTGGGCAACTGAGAGAAGACATAAAACTGCTAGGAACATATCACAGTGGATGAAGGGAATATGGGAATGTGCCCAGCCCTGGCATGGAAGGTGGGCAGAGGAGGGACTCCTGACCTCCAGCCTGGGTAGCAGGAGGCTGGGGTGGACTGTTACTGGCAGGTTTTTGGTTACAGGCCACCGAGGTGGACATAGCTTCTTGGAGTCACATTTGAGAGCTAGGGAGAGTTGGCTAAACCGGAAGCCTTACCCTACTGATGGGAAAACTAGGCCAAGGGCAAGTGGAGAGGTTTCCATTGTCCAAACTCCTATTTTATACCAGCAACCATGATGGCTACCTTCCTGATGTGCTATATCATAGAAACCTTGACACTGCACCTGAAATCCCCCTTTCCAAATGCAGAATATCTTCTTCATAAGGCATGGATTTCTATTATGGAGGAGAAGGGGGTTTTCTGCTGTTAGTTACTCTCTGTGTCTCTGTCTCTCTCTTTCTACCCCTGCTGATTATTAACATGGAAAGTTTGGGAAATATAGAAATTGTAAAGAATACAATGAAAATTACCTACAAACCCAATAATAACCAGAGATAATAGTTGTTAATAATCTGGTTTAATTCCTTCTCTTTTTCTTAGTTATATCAAACATAATGTTCTTGTTTAGCAGAGTTTGAAAAGCAGTATGTGCTACAAGATTATAGTGAAAAACAATCGGCCTCCCCACTTGATTCTCTCTCTCCTGAGGTAACCAGTTTCATCTGTTTTTAGTGTGGTTGTTCCCCATGCATTTAATGCTATACTACATTTCCCTTTTTTTTTTAAGTTGGGGTCTCACTCTGTTGCCCAGGCTGGAGTGCAGTTTCACAATCATCTCACTGCAACCTCAATCTTCTGGGCTCAGGTGATCCTCCTGCTTCAGCCTTCCAAGTAGCTGGGTCTATAGGCACACACCACTATGTCTGGCTAACTTTTTAATTTTTTTAGAGATGAGGTTTCTCTGTGTTGCTTAGGCTGGTCTTGAACTCCTGGGCTCAAGCAATCCTCCCACTTCAACCTCCCAAAGTGTTAGGATTATAGGTGTGAACCACCATGCCAAACCTTCATAACATTTCTAAGTACCATGGGCATTTGTGTTTATTCTGTTTGCACTTCTCTATATCATCTGTTGACTTTACTGGAAACTTCCTTGCATATAAACTTCCTCAAAATTCCTTTTGAAGTCCTCTCTTACTGTGATTGCATCTCTTTTCTCATTTTCCAGGTAAGAGAGTTAATGACTGCTTTGTTTTATTGATGATTTGGTTTTCTTTTAACTGTCAATTTTTCCAACTCCCCCCTTAAAAATGTTAATCTCAGCTCCATTATCATGTCTATTGGTTTCATTTTTTAATCCCCTTAGAGTCACATGTCTGGAAGCCTCCAACTCCTAGTCTGATCTGACCAATATTCTCCTTAGACCATAGACATAGTGGTTGCCCTGGGATTTTTGGTTTCCTCTCTTTTTAAAGTCCTATGAGTTCTTCTTTTTGTGATTTTCTTCCTAATTCTATTAAAGTATAGTATAGAGGAACTTCCTGACAAAGACTTTATGGAAAAAAAACAAATAAAAAATAAATAAGTATCTTGCATGGCAGACAATCATTTTATTTTATCCTCACATTTGATTGATAGTTTGGCTGGGTATAGAAGCTAGTAGGCTAACTTTTTCCCCTAGAATTACTATATTATTTTTTATTGACCTACAGTAAAATTTACTCTTTTTAGTATGTATATAGTTCTCTGGGCTTAGACAAATGCACGGAGTCATGTGTCCATGACTTTAGTACATACAGAAAAGCAATATTCTTCCAAAAATTTTATCTCATATTGACCCTTTGTAGTCAGTTCATCCCATCCTTACTCCTTGGCAACCATTGATATATTTTCTGCCCTCTTAGTTTTGCTTTGTCCACATGCTATATAAATAGAATCATAGATTCTGTTTATAGAATCTGTAGATTGAGTCTGACTTATTTCATTTTTTTTTATAATCAGTATTTTTTATTATCATATTGTGGGGTACAGTTAAGGATTAGGTATACAGATATGCTTCATTCAGACACCCTTGGTGATAAGAGGTGTCTCCCCTTCCCCAGTCAGATATTGAGTATCATTAATCCCATCCCCCCTCCCCTCCCCTCCCCGTATTTTCCCACTTAGTGTAGTGCATTTGAGATTCATTCATGTTGTAGTATGTACCACTAGTTTATTCCTTTATTGCTGAATAGTATTTTTATTGTATGGGTTTACCACAATTTGTTTATCTGGTCACCTACTCTTTAATATTTGTTTTGTTTCTAGTTTTTGGTGATTATGTATATGTCTACTATAAACATTAGCATACAGATTTTTATATCAATGTAAGTTTTTATTTCTTCTGGGTAGGAAGAAATACTAGGAGTAGGATTGCTAGGTTACATAATTAATACATATTTGACCATATAAGAAACTAGTAATCTGTTTTCCAAAATGTTTTTTTTGCATTTTGCATCCTCATGAGAAATGTGTGAGGATTTGACGTGTTCTACATCCTTACTAGCATTTGGTGTTATCTTTTTTTTTTCCTTTTTAAAAAAATCTTAGCCTTTCTAATAAATGTGCAGTGGTGTGTTACTGTGAATTTGCATTCCTCTAATGAGTAATGATATTTAACATCTTTCTATATTCTTATTTGCCTTCTGTATATCTTCTTTTGTGATATATTTGTTCAAATATTTTGTTTGTTTTAAAAAATTGGATTGTTTTCTTATTATTGAGCTACAAGAGTTCTTGATATATTCTGAATATAAGCATTTTGTCAGATATGTGATTTTTAAATTTTTTTTCAGTCTATGTCTTGTCTTTTCATTCTCTTACCAGTATCTTTTACAGAGAAAAAGGTTTTAATTTTATGAAGTCCAGCTTATCAGTTTTTTATACTTTTATGAATGATTTTTTGGTGTCACATCTAAGAATTCTTAGCCATATTCAAGTTCACAAGGATTTTCTCCTGTTTATGATTTTGTAGTTTACATTTAGGTTTATGCTCTATTTGGGGTTAGCTTTTACCTATGGTAGGAGATATGGGTGAGATGATGATCATGATGATGATTACTTTCCATATGTGGATGTCTAATTATTCTGGCACTATTTGTTGTAAACACTGTCCTTTCTTCATGGCATTATCTTTGTACCTTTGTCAATCCCTTAGAATTTTGCAGATATTGGTTGTATTGTCTTCTGACTTGCATTCAGAGTTTTGAGAAGTCCAATGTCATTCTGATTCCTTATCTTTTATATGGGATATATTTTGTTTTTTTCCTCTTTGTAAATCTTTAGTGTTTTTTGTTTTAAATTTCACTGGTTTGGGATTTCATAATGCCATGGAGCAAGGTTTCTTTTTTTTTAAACTCATGGCATAGGGCTATTTGGTTACTATTTAGATTTACAACTTCACTAGCTTCAGCTGTAGGAATTGTTCTTATACAATTCCTTTGATAATATACTTTCAGCTTTCTTTTATCTTTTTTTGTGACATATCCTATTTGTTGGCTTTTGGAATGGCCAACACTCTAATTTCCTTACCCCTTCTCTTTTCCTTCTTTCTTTACAGTTTCCTCAACTTTATCTTTTAAGCCATCTATTATAATTTGTATTTATGCTTTCATATTTTTAGCATCTGAAAGTTGTTTTGTTTCTCAGAATGCTTATTTTTTATGGCATCTTGCTTTTGGATAAAATAGCTTCTTTTGATGTTAAAAAATACCTTTTGAATTATCTTTTTTTTTTTTCTATCTGTGCTTTTCCCCCTCCTTGTTTGTTTTGATCTCTTCTGGTTCATGTTAGGGCATCCTTAAATGCTGGTGATCATTGGCTGTCCATTCATAGTTTCAAAAGGGGCACCAAAATGTTGAGGGTATGGGTTGAATTGAAGGGGCCTTGTTGACAGACTTGACTGCATAGAGATAAGGCAGCAAACTGACTTTCATTGATGGTCATTGAAATGTTAAAACTTAAGATCGTTTCCTCTTCTTCTGGTAACTTTTTCCAAAGATAAGCCTTCTCTGCTCATGAGTACATGGGGGTGCATGTAACCTGGCTCCTGGCATTCTGAGAGCTAAGGGAAGGATGCTCTCTCCACTCATATTTTGGCTCCAGTGGATCACCCATGGTTTTGTATGGTGCTTTACCCACTCTCAGCAGGTCATGAAATCCTCCAAGCTAGCTCCTCTCTGCTTGATTTATTGTAGTGACAACATTTTCAGTCTTCTCTAGGAACTGAGAAGAGGCTGTCATTAGACTGCATGACAGATACAAAAGGAGATCTGAAGGTCTTAATATTTCTTATACAGGTTTTTAGGTATCCTGTTTTGGGCCTTGTCTGTCTCTACTTTTAGAGATATTTGGTGCCTCCAGTTTCTAGATTTTTCTGATGCTTGATGGGTTGAATTGGTGGCATCCTGCTTCCTTACCTGACTGACACATAGGCTTCCATTTTTCAATGCTCTGTTTGATTAGTTACCATTTGTCCAACCATTTCTCTTCTTCCAAAATAATGTTGGCATTTTTCAATTGCTGCCATTTCCTTTGCCATTCTTGTGGTATATGTGGGTCTTTTTAATTCCTACACTGTCATTTTAGTGAGAGTTGGAAAGAAAATGGAGGTTAATGCATGCATTTAATCTATTACATTTAATTGAAAGTTAATATCTTCTTATGTCTTTTTTATATATGTAGGTTACTATCTATACACACAGGTGCATGTATGCACACGCACATACATTTCCTAAATATATATATATTTTTACAAAATTGGGAAAAAGCTACATGTGCTGTTAGGTGGCATTTAAAATTATATCATTATCTATTGAATATTCTTTAATGCTTGAATTTTCACATCAATTAAATTATAGCATATTGCCATATTATTATTTATTTAATCATGTTCTTACTCTTGGGCTTTGAAGTTGTGTTCAGTTTTTTAAATATCAAAAATAATACTGTTGTGAGATTTTTCACATGTGTTTATTAGTATTTCTAGTTATTTCTTTCAGATTTCGATTGTTCAAATGGTGATATGAGCATTTTAATGTGATATGTGATTCATATTGTGATATGTGATACATAACCTGGTAATGTATTTCATGTTCTCAAATTACCCCTCAGAAAATCTCTGTGACAACTTGTAGTCCAAGAATCAAGTGATTACTCACTGAACCTTTTCTAATATTAGGAATTATTGCTGTTTTAGAATCTTTGCTAATTTGATAAAGAGGAAATGACACTGCATCATATTGACTTGGATTTTCTTTATTACTTGTGCAGCTGAACATATTTTATCCTCTGTGAAATATCTGTTTGTGAACGTTTTTATATTTTTCGTATATGTTTATAAGACCTTTTATGGAGTGAGGATATTACTCTTTACTTGATACTTATATTGAATGTATTTTTCCAGTTTTTATTTGCTTTCAAAATTTTTGATGTCTCTGATGAATAGTTTTAATTTTTATGTTGTCCATTATAGAAAACTTTATATCTTCTTTTGCTTTTGAACTTCAAAGTTATTTTTCTATCCCCAAATGAGATAAATATTCTAATATAATTTTCTAGATCTTTAATGATTTGATTTTTTCATTCTTCTTCATGTTCAACTCTTTATAGTTGTGAATTAATTAATTAGCTAATTACTTAATTTTGGTTCATCATGTGGATAGAAATCTAAGTCCATTATTTCCCAAACACTATGATTAATCAGTATTCCAGAACCATAAATTAATAGTCTAGCCTTTCTCCACTCATTAGAAGTGGAGCTGTTGCCATCAAACACACTCATACGCAGTCTATTGATGTTTTTTCTTCTTGATGTCACTACCCTATCTGTTTTTATGTCAGTACAGCACTCTTTTAATTATTGTAGCTTTATCAGGTATTTAATAGTTAATAGGACATCCCCTTCTCATTACACTTTACTAATAAAAAAAAGTGTGATTCTGTCTCTCCTTTCAGATGATCTTTAGAATTACTTTACCAAGCTCCAGAATACTCCTTTAGGATTTTATTCAAATTGCAAATATTGTGGAAATTATTTTTTGTAAGAATTTCCATCTTAACTTTATTGAGTCTTTGGATTCAGTGTACCTTCACTTTTTCAAGGTTTCTTTTATGCCCCTCGGTAAAGTTTTATGTGTTTCTTCATCTGGCCCTCACAGATCTCTGTTTAAGTTGATTCATAGGTATTTGCTACCAATGTGATTGAATTTATTTCTTGTTAGAGTTTCCAAGTGGTTACTGATGCTATATAAGAAAGCTATTGTGTTTTATCTATTTATTTTTTAACCACTCCTTACTTTTAATCAGTACTACAGGTTTTTGAGGTTTTTGGGTTTTCTAGGCATTCAATCATATTATCAGGCAAACAATGGTAATTTTATCTCTAACTTTTTTGTTATATATAAAAATTTTCTTTCTTTTAATTTTATTACTTAGAATTTGTAAATCAATGTTAAATAATATTGGTATAACCTTGTTTCATTCCTGAATTTGAAGGAAATGGCCTCATTGTTTGACTCTTACACATATTGTCTTTTTGCTTCAGATGGGTGCTGTTATACTAAAGTAGTATACTATGTCTAGAATGCTGACTTTTTTTAAGGCCAAAAATGTTGAAAAGATTTTACAAAAAGCCTCTGAAGCAACAATAGATTAGAGATTATTCTTCTCACCTTTATCCTGCTGAAATGATAACATATAAATGCAGTTTACATTTCCAAACAGTCTTTCCATTCCTAGAATAAGCATATTGTCCCAGAATATAGACATATTTCTTATTCATATGACAATTCATTTCATTTAATTCAGGGAAAATTTTTTGTGTACATATGTATAGGTGAGATTGCCTTATAGTTTTATGTTTAATTTCACTTGCAAAAGATTTTAAAAGATTTGTTAAAGCAGAAAACAAACATAGTTAAGACATCAAATAGCTCAGAGGGGCTCATATTGAAAAGCCACCATATGCTGTTTGGCTTCTCTGCCTCCCAGATCCCACTCTCACAGGTTGTCCATTTCTATTTTTGTTTCTTCTAGTGGCTGTCTCTATGTGCGTAGTTTACTTAAAGTGCTTTTCATGACTTATTGACTTATAAGATGTTGTCTACTGGCTTTCTGCTAAGAGAAGTGAGGACTTGCCCTTTTACATCACTTTCTACATTTTGTTACAGTTATATTTTCCTTTTTATGCTTTCCACTGGTAGTCTTTGCAAATTCAGATACTGTAGTATTCTTAAACCTCTACTTCTTGTTCTGGAACCATCAGTAGTGACTCCTGGGTAAAGTGAGGTGGTTGTCGGTCGTTCCCTCATTCACGGTCACCTTCCTGTTTTCCATTGCCAGCATCGTCTTTACTCTTTGGTAGTCAGGATTGGTAATTTTTAGAGTTTTCTCTATAACTATTCTTGCTTTTCATGATTGGTCAGTATGATGATCCTAGAAGTTGAAAACACATACATAGCTCTTCCATTATTCTTTTTTCAAAATTGTATTTTATTAAGAGAATGTGGGGTACAAGTGCATTAACTACATAAGTAGACAGCATGCAGGTGAAGTTTGGGCTTCTAACTGACCCTCACTCCCCCTGGTAATGACCCAAGAATCTTTGTACTGTCCCTCCCCTCTCCTGGCAGTGCCTTGTGACTGCTGATCCCTCCCTTGAGCTAATGTGACTAGTGTTCAGGGCTCACTTATGAGTGAGAACGTGCGGTATTTAGTTCTTTGTTTCTCTGATAGTTCACTTACTATGATGGTCTCCAACTTCATGGTTTTGTTCTTTTGACTGTGTAAATTGTTTTATTGACAAGCCAAATAGTGTGCTAGGATCATATTTTGTTTTCTGCTGGACTCAAGCATATCTTCTGTACCTTCCAAAGGAAAGTGCTCCTATCTTCAAGGTTGAATGGATTCTCTCTTTTGCTTACATTCCACTATTTACTTTTATCATACTATCTGAGCTGTCAACTCCTCTTATTTCATGAGAGATCTCACTCACTTCCAGAGCCACTTGTCATGCTATTAAAATCATTGCTGAATATTCTTCAGGGCTATCATCCGAGATGTCCTTTCATAGTATTACTGGCTTCAAGGAAGACTTTTTGTATGTGTACCAGCCCCTAACCTGGAAGTTTTATTTGGCTTCTAGACACAATTTTTGGAAATTATCATAAGCCTGAAATTAAAATTAAATGAATACAAATTAAATATGTTCAGTACATGTAGGACTATATTCTCATGTAACCACCTAAGAAAGAGTATGTGGGAAGTCAGATTTTGAAGTCTTGTAAACTCAAAATGCTGGGTCAGAGTTAATCAATAGTCTTGCTGGGTATATAGTTTTAGGCTTAAAACCATTCTCCCTTAACAAATTGAAGCTATGGTGACATTTCTTTCTAGGATTCCGAGTAGTTGATAAGAAGTCCTGCCAATTGAACCACCCTCTTGTCCTCATTGTTTTTGTGAACTTTAACACAGAGAACTAGGAATTGAACTACCATTTGATCCAGCAGTCTCACTAGTAGATATCTACCAAAGGAAAAAGAGATCATTATATAAAAAATAGTCCTGCACTCATATGTTATGTCACAGCACTATTCACGGTGGCGAAGATGTGGAATCTATTGACAGATGACTGGATAAAGAAAATGTGAAATATATATGGGGGTGCCAAAAAAAGCATGCATATTTTAAGTATGATGTTCACTTAAAAGATGGCATTAATTAACTGAATTCCAGCATCACCATTCAACAGGTAGGACAATCAAAGAAAATGGCAGAAGCACGGTTGAACGAGCATCATACTACCATAATTTAATTCGACTTCGAAAATTAATACATAGATAACACCTCATAAAATGTGTATACCTTTTTTGGCACTCACATGTGTGCATGTGCACGTGCGCATGCACACACACAAGCACCATGGAATACTTACTACTCAGTCATAAAAAAGAATGACATCATGTATTTTGCAGTAACATGACTGGAACGAAAGGTCATTATCCTAAAAGAAAAGACTCAGAAACAGAAAGTCAAATACTGCATGTTCTCATTATTTAGCTCTCACTTATACGTGAGAGCTAAATAATGTGTGTACATTGACATAGAGAGTGGAATAATAGACAATGAAGACTCAGAAAATTGGGAGGGTGGAAAGGACTTGAGGGATGAGAAATTTCTTGATGGGTACAATGTTCACTATTTAGGTGATGGGTATACTGAAAGCTCAGACTTCACTGCTGGGCAATATATCCATGCAACAAGACTGCACTTGTATTTCCCAAATCTATTTTTACAAATCCACTTATGACCATTTCATAGAGGCCCTTGAAATAATTATCAATGATCAGTTAGTTATTTTGAACTGTAAATATTTATTTAATATTTGTTTCCTTTTAAAAATGTTATCTTAATATCAGGCTTGTGTGAACCTCCTAAAATGTGCGGGGAAGTAGATAACTTCTAGGTTAGGGACTGGCAGAAAAAAATGTCCTGGTTGGGCTGAAGCAGATGGTACAAACTTACTTGGCTACCTGGTCTCCTTTGCCATGTATCAGAGTCTCTGATTCCCACCATGGTTTGGATTTTGCTTTCTCGTTTGGTGTTAGCAATCCCTTCAGTTTCAGGTTAAGACTCATCTGTTCACTCAGTCATCTGACAAGCCCTAAACTCCTTCAGACCAGTCCTCTGTGCCATTTTGCCCTCTACTCCAGGGTTGCATTTGAATGCAGGAAGTCCCAGTTAACCAACATGTATAATTCAGTAAGCTCTATACCATCCAGCATCCAGCTTCTACAAATAAATATGCTATGCCTACTTTGTTCTTCTTTTTTTTAAGACATGGTTTCACTGTGTCTTCAGTGGTGCAGTCAAAACTCACTGTAACCTCTACCTCCTGGGCTCAAATGAGACTCAGCCTCCCAAATAGCTGGGATTACAGGTTTGTACCACCATACCTGGCTAATTTTTCATTTTTTTGTAGAGACAAAGTCTGGCTATATTGCCCAAACTTGTCTAGAACTCTTGACCTCAAGTGATCCTCCAGCCTCAGCCTCTCAAAAACCTGTGATTACAGACTTGAGTCACTACACCTGGCCTGTTTGGTCTTTACTAAGATGTAAATGAATTTGTGCGTGCCCCTTCCAGAGAACCTTCTGTAAAAACATCAATGAGTAGTGTAAATTTTACTAAATATTTCTTGTGCGAGATGGAAAAAGTATATACTTGAGAGCAAACAACTGAAAATTAATATTAAGTCTTTATTTTTCAGTGTCTTGCTTGTCTGTACTCCTGTTGCTTTTATTTAATTCTTCCTTTTTTCTTACTCAGCATTTTGTCTAGCTTGTTCTCTTTTCTCTTTTGTCATATTTTTTCTCCCTTGATTATGGAACGCAATTAAACTTTGCTCCCACCTTCTACCCACAAACTTGCAGGAGAAATGAATAAAAATATTTCTTCTTCACACATGAGGCTTATTCTCAAGAAGAATTCTTCTGAATGACATGCTTTTCATCAGATTGTAACCGTAGAATTTTGGGTCACCCACTATCTGATGAAACATGGCACTAAAGATGTCAGTCATGGCCTTTGTTTCCTTATGTTTAAAATAAAGTGAATGGATTGCATGATTCCTAGGATTCCTTTCAAGTGCTAACATTTTATAATCCTATAAATTAGGTAACTAAGTTCATCACCACAGAGTAATAACAGCTCATTCATTCACAACTACATTTATTGAAAACTTATTCTTCAAATAAAATTTGAGAGCTTGCAAAGCAATTTACATATATTATCTAATTTAGTACTCCTAAAACAATCCATGAGTTCAGTATTATAATTATTATCCTAACATATATGGAAAATGTGACTCAGAGGTTCAGGTTAAGATCATTGACAAAAACTGCATTATAAAATTCCTCTTGCCTGTTATCCAATAAATTGAGTAAATAAAAATAGAAAATAAATGTAATTCACAACAACATCAAAATAAGGAAAAGAAACTTATCAAATACAAACTTTGAGCCCTGGTAAATAATGAAAGAAACAGGAAATACTGGTGTGATGTGGAGAGATATAGCCAGGCTCTCTTTTTTCTACCTGCCAAAAAACATATTAGTAACACCTTTCTGAGATCTCTTATAAAAACCCAAATATCAGCCGGGCTGGGTGGCTCAGCCTGTAATCCCGTGCCTTGGGAGGCTGAGATGAGTGGATTGCCTGAGCCCGCGGGTTCGAGACCTGCCTGGGCAGGCGAAACCTCATCTCTACAATAAATCAAAAAAAAAATTAGCCGGGCGTGGTAGCGCACGCCTGTAGTTCTGGCTACTCGGAATGCTGAGGCGGAAGGATCGCCGGAGCCCAGCAGGTCGAGGCTGCGGTGGCCGGAAGCGGCCACTGCACTCCAGTCTGGGCGACAGGGTGAGATGCCAACTCAAAAAAAAAAAAAAAAACCCCAAATATCTAAACAAAACCAAATTGATTGGGTAACATTATTCTTTCCCTCATCTGATTAAGGAATAAGGAAAACATGGCCTGAGGCTGGGGTGGGGGTAGGAATGAGGCACAGAAGAAAAGGTAGTAGGTGGTTAACTTTCTCTCAGGACAATATGCTAAATTGAACAAATTAAATGAAAATAGTGCCAGGCTCAGTGGCTCACACCTATAATCCTAGCACTTTGAGAGGCCAAGGTGAGAAGATTGCTTGAGCCCAGGGGTTTGAGACCAGCCTGGGCAACTTGGCGATTCCTCATCTCTATAATAAAAAAATTAGTCGGGCATGATGTTGCATGCCTGTAGTTCCAGCTACTTGGAAGGCTAAGGTGGAAGGATCACCTGAGCTCAGCAGGCTGAGGCTGTAGTGACTGTGAGCGTGCCTCTGCATTCCAGCCTGGGTGACTGAGTGAGACTCCAACTCAAAAAAAAAAAAAGAAAAAGAAAAAAAAAAAAATAGGAACTGTCTCCTCATAGGAGAGTAAATTCTGGTGAGTAAATGGAGTGAGTATGAGTGAAGAATATTCACAAGATGTGGAAAGAAAAAACACATGCCCAGTATTCTGACAATGACTACACATTTCCTTAGCTGAACTCTCTTCTTCTTCTCACTTTTTCATTAGGCTACAGAAATCAGACAGAATAAAGAATATTCAATCTCCAAACTTTCATTTCAAGGGGAAAACAAACTGTTCCCTGATATAGTGGGAAGAGAATCAGATGTCACTTATGCCATAGATCATAGCAAATAGAGTGCCAAGATGGAGCCACCCAAGCAGAGCCACCCAGACAGAAAGAGAAGAAACGTCATGCCAACATTAAAGCACACTGAAAACAAAACAAAACCAAAAAGTAATAAAAGGAGAAATAAAGAAAAAAGAATACAAGCAAGCAAGCAAGCAGGGGCTATATTATGCAAAAGTGAGAATTCTAACCTAGAAAGAAATATAAATTAAGGAACAGGAGTAAATTACTTTCTCTGTAAAACAACTTGATATAAACATCAAGTCAACAAAGAGTTCAAGGATGATGGAATAAATGAACAGGATGAGATTAATAGGGACAAAAGGAAACAAATTGAGGCCCAAAATAACATTAATAGGATTAAAGAGCTCATCAATAAATAGTAACAGCAAAAAATGAAACAAAAGCAAACCAAAATAGAACATATATTGCTGAAAAAAAGTATAGAGGAAAGTACTGACAAGCACATGAATGCAGATGAAATAAAGTGGGGAAAGTAGTCAAGGGAAGACACAAGATAGCTAAAGGAAAATTAAAGATTTATTCTAAGATTGAATTTGAATATAGAATTTGATTTATTAAAATATGTATTGTAACAGAATATAGCTTATTTTAATATAACTATAAGGGTAAACTCTTTTTGACTTGACTATGCATGAGACATTTTTAGAGGTTTACACACATTAATTAATTTTTCACAATAATTTGAGGTCAGTACTATTTAATATTCCCAATGTATTTATTTTTTTAATTTTTATTTTTAAAGATGTGGGGTACAATTCATGGTTAGGGTATACAAACATTGATTATGCAAGTACCCTTGTTGATGAGGTATACCCCTCCCTCCCCTAGCAGGTTCCCTCAACTGCCAATCCCCCCCCGCAGCAGTTTCCCACTACTGCTAATCCCTTTCTTATGGCATTATAATAATTGTTCAAGGTCCACTTATGAGTGAGAACATATGGTACTCTGTTCTTTGTTTCTGTGATAGATCACTGAGTATGATCGACTCTAAATCCATTCAAGTTGCTACGAAGTCCATATGTTTGTCCTTCTTTATGGCTACGTAATATTCCATTGTGTATATGTACCACATTTTTTTATCCAGTCCAGCTGGGAGGGGAGGACTGCAGCCTCACCCACACCCCCGCTGCCCCTCCTCCTTCCCTGCTTGGGACACTAGGGAGAGAGTGAAAGAGGTGGAGGCTGTGCAGGAGAGAGCAGATGGGAGGAACAATTACAGAGCCTGCCACAAGAGGGCAGGGTTTCTTTTTCTTTTTAAAATTTTTAATTTTCAAGTTTTTTAATTAAAAAAATGTTTTTGCCTATTTGTTTGTAAGTTCATCTATTTTAAAAATATTTTTCCTTGGTGCATGAATGTGTATGTGAGGTTTTGATCTGCATCTCCCTTTTTTTTTCTTTTTCTTCTTTTGTTTTCTGTTTATGTGTATATGTGAATGATTGAATGTTGATTGAGTGTTCATCTTCCAGTTTTTGTTGTTGGTTTGTTTTTGTTCTTTTGTTTTATTTTTATTTTTTTAGTTTAAGATGTGTGTCAATATATGTGTGAAGGTTCAATCAGAATTCCCCCCCCCCCAATCTTTCTGTTTTTCTTCTCTATTCATTTTGTGCTAGGCATATGTGTGTGTGTTTAGTTTTCCTGGCTTTTTTGTTTCACTTTGTTGTTATTCCAGTCTGTTTTGGGATGTGTGTATGTCTCTGTGTGTGTGTATGTGTATGTGTTCAGTTGTTTTTGCTTTGGTTTCTGCTTTCATTGTTCTGTGTTTTTTTTCTTTCCTTCTTTTATTTTTTTAAGTTCTTATCCATCTTATTTCATTGTATTTTTCTGTGTGCTCCTCATTGCTGTCACTGTATCTTTGACTCAGGGGATACACACACGTACCCATTGCATCGTCATACAGAGTGATGGTGGGGAGCGAATCTCAGGGAACACATACCACAATCAGTGAACATTGTAATTTGCAAGTATTTTCTTAACAAATGAAAAAGCCATTTTCCCTGTCATTTGTGTAAGGTCAGTTTGAAGACTCAACATTCCTAGCTTGCCATCTCCAAAATTACTTTGTTTATCCTGCTTACTAAATTGCATGATCACACAAAGATTTTCAAGGCTGATATCAGTAGTGTGTTCTTGTTTTAAGACAGTTGGCTGTCAGAAGTATAAGAATGTACAAAAATACCCCTTTCTAAAAATACTTGGATACTTAATCTTTTTTATTCCCATGTTTAAAATCAGTTTTTAACTTTTCAGTTAACTTTGTTCTAGTTTTATTTAAACATTAAGCAAAGTAAGAGAATTCTCAGAAAAACATAGTTTACCAGTGTGACTGCTGTTTCAATTTTAAATGGGACTTTGTGGATCTTTAGTAATTATTAGATTGTTGTTAATTTGTATGGTTGTTTTTATACACATATGAAACCAAAAGTAGTCATGAGTGTGGCCTTGTTGGCTGAACTTCTCTTAGCCCTGCATGCTTCCTCAACACTTACACCCTTTAGCTGATCTCTGTCAATAGTCAGTTGAGGGCCCCAGGTGGTAGTCCATGCAGGAAACTGTCATTTCTTCAGAATCTCGTTTGCTTTGTATTAGGGGGGTTTAGTTTGGGTAGTTCCCTCTGACCTTTCCCTTTCTGTCATTCCCTTGAGTTAATTTCATTTCAGGCAGGCAGTGTTCCTTGCATACACTATTTTCCCTTGTTTATCATAAGCTGTCTTCCCCTTTTGCCCACCAATCATAAAGACATCATAATGATTGCTAATAAACATGAGCAGTACTAGTAATATTAGACATAACAAAAAACTGGTGTCTTCAATATTCAACTTCCACAAAGAACTTCTAAGAATCTCTATAAGTCCCTTTTGGTGGCTATTCTTTTTTCTTTTTCTTTTTAAATTTCTCTTAGAAATTTTATTGGTCCTGGGGAACGGGAGGCAAGCCCTGCCTCCTCCTGAGGGGCCCACAAGCCCTCACTGTTTCCCATTACCCTTGATGGGGCAGTTCATGTGCTAGGTGAACTCCAGGAAGGCCTTGAGCTAGGGCTGGGCCCTGAGATGTACCACATAGGCTGAGAGCAGGGGAAATGCATCCAGGCAGCCGGGTGCCAGGATCTTGTAGATCAGCAACAAGTCCAGCAGGTTGTAGTCGAAGGAGATCTGGTTGCCCATGATGAAGGCCTGGCTTCCCTGGTGCTAGGACAGCAGGGTCTCAAAAGGCTTCAGGTGCCTGGGCAGTGCCTTCACATAGCCATCCTTGCCTGTCTCATAATTGGTGTAGATGAGGCTGACATATTTGAGGTGGAGGTCCTTCACGCTGTCATTCACCATGTCCACCATGGATGCTTCCTGCTGGACCTTCCCATACAACCCGAGGGTATGGTTCAGTTGCCTCAGGATGGCATTGAACTGGTACAGAGTGAAGTATCTGTCCTGGAACTTTGGGAGCTGCCCGTACAGGCAGGCCTTGAGTGAGCCCAGGTGTCCTTAGTCACTACCTCCTACTTTCAGCTCTGACCCTGATCTGCCAGCAGCATGCGCAGGGCCTCACAGTGCCTTCGAGCTGGGAAACAGACAACGGTGTAGGATGGCATCTTGCAGCAGGGACGGGAGCTTGGCCGGCTATTCTTAAAACTACTTCTGAAATGCTAACATTAAGATAAAATCTTTAATTGAACTTTTTTGTGTATAATTATAAGAGTTGTAAGTTTTCTTCTCCACTGTGAATTAAGTTTTCCAACTCCAGTATAGATTTTATAGGCTTCTGTGGAGCTAACCTTGTAGTCTTAAAGCACCATTTACAGTGTCTGTGGATAAAACACAGTAGGTGTTCCTAAACATTTTTAAATAGGCATTTAGAAAACTTGTGAATTGGGGACTACCTTTGCTCCTTTGTGGATTACAGTGTGATTGTTTTTATGTCACTTTAATGTCAGCAAAATGACCCAGGCCGTTTGTTCTTTATTTTAATCTCCTCCTGTGATTAAGATTAGAAGTCCCTGAGCCCCTATGAGTACCTAGGGAAATACTCTTATAGGAATTTAGTTTGAGATAGTCTGCCAGTTTGTCCTTCTAAATGATTGTTGTTGTTTTTTTTAATTAAAAAAAACCTTAGTTGTCTGAATAATTTTAAATAGGTATTATTTGTTGTAAAGCATTTTATTAATGGAAATGCAGAGCATGAAGCTGACCTCATATTCCTACCATACCAAGAAGAGAAATGTTTTCCTTTGTCTTTATATAGGTTATTTATTTAAAAGCATAATGAAGGTGTAATTGTGAAAAGGGCAGACTATATTTAATAATGAATTCTTCACAAAGAATTGGGATAATCTGACTATATTTCTTAAGCAAAGTGAACAAATTTATTTAACTGTAAAATAGTATTTTCATTGGCTAAAGGGGTATTGGTAAGCATTTTGATTTCTATTATGTCACTTTTTTTGTGACCAGTTGTCATACCATGGGATAAGATTTTTAATTATTTCATTTTTAAAAACTCTCTCTTTGGCCCTGAAAAATTTTTGATTCCACCCAAAAGGAGACTATAAATAGACTTTATTTTATGTTAGTGGTTTTTTTTTTTTTTTTTTTTTTGAGTTGTAGTCTCACTCTGTTGCCCAGGCTAGAGGGCAGTAGTATGCTGCTCACAGCCCAGGCGATCTGTTCGCCTCAACCTTCCAAGTAGTTGGAACCACAGGCCCGTGCCACTATGCCTGGCTAATTTTTTTTTTTTTTGATTTATTGTAGAGACGAGGTCTAGCCAAGTTGTCCAGATTGGTCTCGAACCCCTGGGCTCAGGCAATCCTCTAACCTCCGCCTCCCAAAATGCTGGGATTACAGATGTGAACCTGGCTGTGTTAGTGTGTTTAAGAGCTGCTTGTTTTTCTGCTTTTCATGATAGAAGGAGATAAAGTTTTTAGTGTATGGGACTAAAGAACAAGATGACCAGAAGGAGGAATTTACCTGGTCACTAACTCTTCTCCCTGAAAAGCAAAAATCTTTCTTCAGGAAAAGGGTGCTGTGGTAATTAATAGAGAATGGGGCAGCTTGTGGTTGACGATTCTTATAGAATTGTCCTTTATGTTTCTATATATGTATGTTCTTATTTTTTGCTTGAATTTTGATGGAAATTGAAGAGAAAAAGAGATTCAGATTTGGGGAAAAATTTCTATGACAGTAGGATATAGATAAAACTCAGTTTTATGTTTATTGCTATCCTTACCTGTTGTCAGTGTAGCACTGAGATTGAGTTGAGTATAATCTGAATATAAGCATATATACAAAAGGTGCCAAAAAAGTACATGTTTTAAGAAAGGAAAAAACTGTTAAAATGGTAATACTCACTACCTATAACAAAAGATGAACACAAGACACGTTTTACTTCTGCAGTTACAAGAGGTGCTCAAAGTGGCTACCATGAATATCTAGACATTTCTGATTATGGTGAACTAAAAGTAATACATAGATAACGTCTCTTAAAATGTGTATACATTCTTTTGGCACCCTGGCACCCGTGGTATATAAATCTGAGGTCTGCTGGTGAGGAAAATGGCTAATTTTGTTCATATTCACTTGCTGGAGTTTTGCACAGTCATTGAAAATAATTATGGAGACTTTGGTAGTATGAAAAATGCTTTTAAAAGAGTTTCTGGGGGAATCAGAATACCATATAATGTGCATGGTGAATTCAGATATGTAAAATTCATAGACATAGAAAGACTGGAAATGAATGTTCAAGCTATGGTTATATTACAGTAGTGGAGGGATAACTTTTTTTGAACATTTAGTATTGTGGTTTTGTGAAAATAAAAGGAAAAACTGCTAGAGAAAAGCATTAGAAGTATATATATTTTAAAATTTATTTATTATTTTTTTGAGTTGGCGTCTCACTCTGTCACCGAGGCTAGAATCTAGTGGCATGCTCACAGGCACCGCAGCCTCTACCTGGTGGGCTCAGGCGATCCTTCTGCCTCAGCCTTCCAAGTAGCTGGAACTATAGGCATGCACCACCATGCCCAGCTAATTTTTTGATTTATTGTAGAGACAAAGTCTTGTCAAGTTGTCTAGGCTGGTCTTGAACCCCTGGACTCAGGCAATCCTCTTGCCTCCGCCTCCCAATGTGCTGTGCTGGGATTATAGGCGTGAGCCACTGTGCCTGGCTCCTTTTATTATTGATGTTTATAAGAAGTAGGAAATACATAGATTTACCCCCAGAGAGTCTACCTTTCATGTTCAAGAGACTGTGTCTTTAAACTGTTTCTTTTATGTTCAGCAGATTTTCAGCAAGCTCTCTATGAGTTGTCATACCATGTTATTAAAGGAAATCTGAAGCATGAACAGGCATCTAATGTTCTTAATGACATTAGTGTAAGTATATATGTTTTTAAAAGTTAATAATTGTTACATATCATTTTGCCTTTAACATAAAGATCCTTGGAGTATATAATTTACATTTAACTTAATTCAGAATTATAGTAGTGGATGTTGGTAAGCCATTTTTGCTAGACAGGAATAAAGATATTTAACTTATTTTTGTGTGGTTATGAGTAAATATTAGGTACCTAGGAAGGCAAAAAAAGAAAAAGAAAAGAAAACAGAGCCTGCACTGTAATGAAATGAAGATACCATTAATAAAAATATTACCTCTAAAAAGTGAATCGGCTAACATGTTTTTCACCTATAAGAGCATAATGAGCCATTTTTGGTTTGTAGGTATGTTTAGAGATTAAATATATATTAAAAATTGAGGATTAAATTATTTTAAATTTTGGTTGCTTAGTGCTAACGTTTACTTACTACCAGTTTTCATCTGTTTGCTGTTTTAGAAAATATTAAATATATTTTTTTAACTTGTAAGTGGTTATTCTGTTTTACTCTTTGACTTACTGGAAGATTAAGTTACATTCAGACCCAGTACTTTTCATGGTGGCTTGGTATTTGAATTGGAAGATGGGTTGTCAAACTAAATTGTAAGCCAGTAGTTTAGCTTGAGGTTTTACAAGTGGTGTGCTATTCTTTTATTATTAGACTGGCTGTTAAACTTGTATATTAAGAAAATTATCTGTCCAATTCAGAACAGCTTTTATAAGTATTATTAAGGTGGGACCTAGAGCTTCTTGGTCTCAGTATGAATTTCCCATACTGTGTTGCTTTAAGCTTCTGTAGCCTTTTTCTGTTAAGGGAGGTGATCTTTATACAATTTTTGTGCTTTCTCAGGGGATAGTCTTAAGGAAATTCTAAGTTTGGCTATTGTGATTTTCTACCCCATATTGGGGTGTGTTTGAGCAGTAGGGATTCATTGAGTTTCCCTTTTATCTCTGAACTGTCCCCAGCCGATATCAGAGGCATTAATGTCGGAATAGACTACTTCCTTTTTTTTTTTTTTTTGATTCTCACCCAGTCTGGAGTGCAGTGGTGCAATCATGGCTTATGGCTACTTAGACCTCTTGGGCCCAGGTGACCTCCTTCCACCTCAATCTCCTGAATAGCTGGGGCTACAGGCACACACCACCATGGCTGGCAAATTTTGATTTTTTTCATGGAGATGGGGTCTTGCTGTGTTGCCTAGGCTGGTCTTGAACTCCTGGGCTTAAACAATTAGCTTGCCTCTGCCTCCTAAAGTGCTGGGATTACAGGTGTGAGCCATAGCACCCAGCCTGTTTCTTAAACAACGAATATTTTATGTCTTCATGTAGTCTGAGTACTTCCATATAAATAGACATGGCCAGAGTTCTCATAGCTCTTAAGAAACTTGAGACTAAAATCTGATTGACAATTAAGGTTAACATTATTATTAATTTTTTTTTTTGAGTTGGAGTCTCACTCTGTTACCCAGGCTGGAGAGTGCAGTGGTACGCTGATACACTCACAGCCACCACAACCTTGACCAGCTGGTCTCAGATAGTCCTTCCATCTCAGCCTTCCAAGTAGCTGGAACTACAGGAGCATGCCACCATGCCTGGCTAATTAAAAAAAAAAATTAATTGTAGAGACAAGGTCTCACCAAGTTGCCCAGGGTTAGTTGCAATCCCCTGGGCTCAGGCATTCCTCTCAATTCAACCTTCCAAAGTGCTGGGATTATAGGTGTGAGCCACCACGCCAGGTAGACAATTAAGCTTATTTCATTCTGCAGATTGAACATTGGCATAGGTTTTAGCTTGTTTATGGACTTGGTTTCTGATTCTTTCTCCATTTATTGAGAATGAATAGTCCAAATGAACTTTATGGATGTGTATTTGGTCTTACTTAGCTTCTGCTTTCTTTTGAGTACTTAGTATAGGCAGCTTGATTGTCTTTGTTATGACTTTCTTGTAGTGCTTTACCAATATATTTGCCACAGAAAATGTATATTACACATTTCCTTGCAGCTGCCAGTTTTTTCTTTAGAATTTCTTTCTTTTAGTTTCTGAAAATAGGCTGATTTTAGGGTTGCTGTGCTGCCAGGAAACTACTAATTGTAATAATTGAACTATTTTCCTTACTAATGGAAACTGGCTCTAAAATTGAGCATTGGAATGGTAAGTCAGGAGACAAATCTAGAATAATGCTGAAGTTTTCATCCAGAAATGAGAGAATTTGGGATAGTTTTCTCCAAAGGCTACAAACAAGAGCGAATAAAGAAAATCAAGATAGATTTGGTAATTATTTTCATGTTCAGAGAATCTTGAGTTACAGAACAACAACTAGTGACTGGTTTTGTATTCTTAAGATTTCTTCTGATACCCCCATGATTTTTGCACAGATCAAGTGTCGACTGAGGTATAAGCACAACATTTAAAGTTTTGGATGAAAAATGTGTGATTTTTATCCCCTAAAATGTTCTTAAAAGCTGTTGCCTCATCTCCATTCTCACTGTTACGTTTGTTGCCCTCCTAATATTTTGCTTATTCATTCAAATAGCTACTGAAGTGTATACTAGAGAGGAAGAAAGGTTTCAAATCAATAACATCAGCTTCCACCTTAGAAATCAAAAAAAAAAAAAAGGAGCAAATTAAACCAACGGCAAAAAGAAAGGAAATAATGAAGATGAGAGAGGAAAACAGCAAAGTAAAAACCAGAAAACAATGGTTACAAAACAGTGAAACCAAAAATAAGTTCAATGGGAAGATTCTAAAAAATTGATAAACTTCAACCTAGGTTAACCAGAAAAAAGAGAGCAAATACAAAATTTACCAATATCAGGAATAAGACAAGGGACACCACAAGATATTCAACAAATACCAAAATGATCATAAGAAGACATCATAAGCAACTTTATGACAATAAGTTTGACAAATACACTGAAAGACACAGCATACCAAAACTCATGCAAGAAGAAACAGGTAACCAGAATAGCCCTATATCTATTAAAGAAAATGAAACTGTAGTGTAAAACTTTACCACAAAAAAACCCTGGCTCAGATGAATTACTATTGAGTTTGAATAAATATTCTTAAAATAAATAATAGCAATTCTACACAAAATCTTCAGGAAAAATGAAGAGAAGGGAATACTTCCTTAACACAGTCTATGAGGTCAGTGTTATTTGATATTACCAGGCAAAGACATTAAAAGAAAAGAACAATAAAAACCAATATCCCATCCAATACATAAACACAAATGCAAAAAGTCTAAACAAATGTTAACAACTTGAATCCAACAACATAAAAAAAGTAATGACAACAATGATGACAACAAAAAAATCTATCACGACCAAGTGGGAATCCAGGGTTGAGTTAACATTTGAAAATTAATCAATGTAATTCACATTATTTAAAAAAAAAGAAAAAGAAAAATGTACCATTTTTAATAGTCTTCCTTTCGGTAGGTGTGAGGTACTCTAAATTGCAGTGGTTAGAAAACATGAAGTTTCATGGCAAAATGTTACTCATTTGTGCTCCTTAATATTTTCTAAGGTGTTTGTTTAGGTTTTTGTTTTTTACGAGTTACTTCATGGTGGATATTTAACATTTTTTCTTACCATTATCTTCCTTTTTGTATTTTCTCTGTATAATGTCAATAAATTTAACATTTGCTAACATAATGATGTTGGGATTTTATTAGTTTTTAAGTTTCACTTAAGAGTGTTAATTCTGATACCATAATGCTTGCTGTGTGCTATTCTGGTATTTACTGTAATTATATTTTGAAAATTAGGAATTTCGCGAGGATATGCCCTCCATTCTTGCTGATGTATTCTGCATATTAGGTAAGTATTAAGCATTTATTTCACCTGTAACTTATGTTGTTTGGTAAATTAATGTAATGTCTTAAATATAATGTTTTAAACTAAGAATTTTACAAATTCTGCAAATTTAGAAGCAAATTGTTTCTTTATGGCAAATATAGTATTATAAGTCAAATATCATCATAATCATTTATAAACTAGCTTTAGGCCAGGCATGGTGGCTCATGCCTGTAGTTCTATCACCTTAGGAGGCAGAGGTGAGGGGATTACCTAAGTCCAGGTGTTTGAGACCAGCCTGGGCAACTTGGTGAGATCTCTACAGTAAATCAAAAAATTAGCTGGGCATGGTGGTGCATACCTGTAGTTCCAGCTACTTGTAAGACTGAGGTAGAAGGATCCCCTGAGCCCAGAGGTCGAGGCTGTGGTAGCCATGATTGTGTCACTGCACTCTAATCTGGGCAAAGGAGTGAGACTCCGCCTCAAAAAAATGAAAAAAAAAAAAAAATAAACTAGCTTTACAGTATAGTTTAAATGGAAATTTTGGCATTGTATATTTATATAAATTTGAACTAAAAAAGCCAAATTTGCTGATGTCAAGTTAGTCTGAATTATTGAGATTTTAGTAGCCAAATAATCTTATTCAGTGCAGGTTTTCAGTGAATGATGTCAGAATCTTAAACTTAGGACATTTAAGAGATATTTACTTTGATTCTTCTTAATTTTAGAAAGAGCAAGAAGAACCAAAGTAATTAAAATTACTTTTGTTTTGAGGATGAGGAACCAGCTTTGGAAATAGCAACTTCTCTATTTGTTCAGAATAAATAAGGATTCATGCAAGATAAAAAAGATTTATTTCTTTGACTTGGAACAAATTGTAGTGTCCCCTCCATGAGAAGCACTGGATTTTTACAAAAAGACATATTACAAATTTATTTCTCTAATTTTAGATCAGGATTAAAATAACTGTGAGCACAGTTTTCCCCATCAATCTTGTACTTTTATACCTGTAAATCTAATAGAAAACATTGCCAGACATTATCATGTTCACTTTAAAATAAGACTTATCCTTTGAAGGTTTGTAGAACTGGAGTGAATTATTTTAGTTCATTAATCTTAATTCCTAGAGTTAGATAAATTACTTAAATGTCTTACTGAGACCCTAGAATTTGATTTCAGCAAATATAAGTGCTGGTGCTTCATCCTTTAGCTGGTTCAGACTTCATAACAGTTGTTATATTGGGAACAGGTCAAAATATGTGCAGGGCTGGGCACAGTGGCTCATGTATTTAATCCCAGCACTTTGAGAGTCCGAGACAGGAGGATTACCTGAGCCCAGGAGTTCGAGATCAACCTAGGCAACATAGCGAGACCTTGTTTCTACAAAAAATGAAAAAAATTAGCGGGGCATGGTGGCATGAACCCTGTAGTTCCAGCTACTTGGGAGGCTGAGACGGAAGGATCGTCTGAGCCTGGAAAGTTGAAGCTGTGGTGAACCGTGATCATATACTACACCTTCAACCTGGGTGATAGTGAGATCCCAACTAAAAAAAAAAAAAAAAAAAAGTATGTGTACTGTGAATGATAAATAAAAGAGTAAACCACTGATGAAATGACCATATGCCCCAGTTTTGTTTTGTTTTGCCTGGCATAATACTATTTTTGTTATTATTTGAGTCATGGTCTCACTCTGTCACCCATGCTGGGGTGCAGTGGCATGATCATGGCTCACCACAGTCTCTACATCCTGGATTCAGGGAATCCTTTCATTTCAGTATTCTGAGTAGCTGAGACTATAGGCATGTGCCACCATGCCTGGCTAATTTTTTGATTTCTTGTAGACATGAGGTCTTGCTATATTTCCTAGGCTTTCTGGCATAATTATTAATAGTACCCTCTTTCACTCTCAGAACTATCCTGGTTAGGATGTTAGCGTATATATGTTCATGCTATCTATTGGATTGATTTTATGCCAACCAAAAATCCTTTAAAGCTTAATTTTTGAATCAGGCAATAATGCTACTTCATTGTTTTACAAACAAATATATTTTGCAATTAAATATAACATGAAACAAGTTTCAATTTAAGAAAAATGTTCTTACTACAAATTTGTAAGACTGAAAATTTGTAGGTAACCTTTTTTCGATGCTGTTGTTCCTTGATAGTGACAGAAGTATATTTTATGTCTTTCTTTGGGTAATCGTCAGTTATCAGCTTACTAGTTGTAGTAATTTCTTTACTGACTTATTTTATTAGGCTCTATTTCCCTTCATAGTTATTTAGTAATATGAATTATTGTTACAAGTCATTGCTTTTTACTAGTAACATGAATTCATGAAGATGATGTTTGGCTGCTTTTGGGAAATTTCTTTTAGCCTATCTAGTCCATTTTTACAAGCAAGATTAGGAGGTAAAGTTGGAAAGAGGATTTTTCTCACTTGCCCCCTTACTCACCTACCCCCATCCTTGGCAGAAAAATAAAATGACCCAAGAGTGACCCCAGTTCAAGATTGGGGAGGAGGAGAGTAAGAATGTGAGCTGTCTGTAATAATGATGATGATGATGACAACAATAATGATTATAACAATGGATAGTAATAATACTGGTGTTCATTTTGAATCACTTTCTGTATTCTAGGCATTGTGTTAAGCATTTAATTTCATTTTAATCTTTACAGAAACTTCTCTAAAGTAGGTGTACAGATCAGAAAGATGAGGTTCAGACAAGTGTGGCGATTTTTCAAGGCCACACAGTCAGTAAGGCAGAATTTGAACCTGGATACTTTTGTCTCCATGGCTCATGGTTTTTTTTAAATATCAAGTTGTCTTTCTAATATGTTCAGAGTTAAAAGGAAAATCAGTGCTGCACTTTCCAGGTTAAGATAGCAATTTTCCTTTAACAGACTAATCATGTGTGGGTAAAGGGGCATGAGAGCTATAGTAACCCGAAAAGGAGGAGTCTGGTATAACCTGATACACTGGTGGGACTTCTGAGCTGGAGTAGGTAATTGGTGGTATTTGGGGGCTAGAGTTGGAAATGACTGAGGGCTTTTTAGTAGACTCATAGGGGAAATTAAACAGATTTTATTTCTGGTAGAGAATTCAGGGAGAACAAATGAGTTTTTTAGAGTGGTGTTATGAGTTAAAACAAAAAGAATGAAGTGAAAGTTTGATTGGGATAATAGAGTCCTATACTAATTGTTGAGTCAGCTCAGCTAAGAAATTTACTGAGATCTTATTAAGCATTTCCTAACATGATCAGAACCTAAGAGAAGGATGTCTTACTCAGGTCAGGTGGTTGACAGGAGAACAGACTTGACTTGCAGAGGAAGAGGATGAATCTGCTACCAGGTGCCCTGTTCTTAGGGACCTTGAGGGTAGTAGATCTTAGGGTCTTCTGGGCCCTTGAGTCCAGATAAATGTTAGATAAAAGAATGAGCCCAGTTTAGTCCCAGCTCTTTAAGATCTGTATCCTTGAAGTTCTAGGCTGAGGAGAAACCAGAAAATCAGATAATAGGACAATAAACTGGGAGTCCCCAGAAAGGATTGATAGATACACATGGATTAAAAGTCTTATTGAGAAATTGAGATTGTACTGAAATTGACATTGCATAAATTACTCTTTGAAATTACACCCTTAATATTTCCTGACTGTGTGCTTAGCTATAAAGGCCAGGATATGGGAAAATGGCAACTGTCCAAGAAGGGAAAGTGAAGGGGCAGGAACACGTGGATATATTTAATGATGAATTCCCTTTGTTTTTTGATGCTTGGTGTTGTCAGTAGAACATGTAGAGGACAATTTTTTTTTACTTCACTAAAACTGTTTTTGTTTTTTTTTTTTACAGTGCATTCTAAATTATCAGTTGACTTTAAAAACAGGTTAATAGTACTTTACAAACAGGTTAATAGTACATAATTAGTTAAAGCAATAATCCTGAGATCATCCGTGTTTACCAATTCTGGTTGAGTTTTTTTGGTGCTTGGCATTTTGGCATTCATTGTTTTATTTCTTCTGTACCTCAGATCAGAAAATTGCTTGATAATTTTCTGAATAATTTACTGAAACTCAAGGTCTCAGTATTTATTTATTTATTTAGAGTCGAAGTTTCATTCCGTCACCCACACTGGAGCAGTGGCACGTTCACGGCCACCCCAGCATTGACCTGCTGGGCTCAGGTGATCCTTTCCCCTCAGTCTTCCAGGTAGCCAGAAATACAGGCGCGTGCTACCACACCCGGCTGATTTTTTCACTTATTGTAGAAACGTGGTCTCTCCAAGTTGCCCAGGCTGGTCTTGAATCCTTGGACTCAGGCAGTTCTCTTGCCTCGGCTTCCCAATGGGTCTGAGTTTTTATATCAGGAGGAAAATGATAAAAATTAGGATAAATTTTGTTTGTTAACTAGAATTATAATTCAAGATAGGATGTTAAAAATCACTTTTTTGGTTGAGTTGATGTCTCACTGTCACCCAGTCTGGAGTGCAGTAGCACAATCACGGCTCACTGTAGCCTCTTAGGCTCAGGCAGTCCTTCCGCCTCAGCCTTGTGTAGTTGCGTGTACTACCACACCTGGCTAATTAAAAAAAATTTAATTGTTGCCTAGGCTGGTAAAAATATCTTTTGATATTGTCTTTTCATAGGGTTGGTGACCAGGTAGCTTGGTTTAGAACACTTGTCCAAGGTGGCCAGGGTCAAGGATTTGATTGTCAGGAGTATTAGGATATTTTGAGTCAGAAGTCACCCAGTTCAACTTTCTACCTGAAAGAATCTCTCTTTTTTACATCTGTGACAAATGGTCTTTTAAACTTTGAATTTTTTTTTGAGAACAGCATTTTTTTGATTTAAAAAAAGTATTTTTTTGTAGAGACAGGGTCTTGCTGGCTTCCCCAGCTGGTCTTGAATTCCTGGCCTCAAGTGATCCTTCTGCCTCAACATCCCAAACTACTTAGATTACCAGTGTGAGCCACCATGCCTGACCAAGAACTGATTTTTTTTTTAAGCTTTGTTGCTTTCATCACCACAGGGGGTAACTCCAGTATTATTGACCTACCATTTTCTGGATATGTCATAGGTCACAGGGTCAAGCCTCCAGTTTCAGGAGAAATAAAGCATTTGTATGTATATGAGGGACATCTCATGTTACTGTAGTTTTAAATTTTTCTGAATTTAGATTGAGGCATTTTAAAATTGGCTTGTTTTAAAGAAAATAAGTATTTTAGTGCTAGAGTGAGTCTGAAAAGGAACCAAACTTTCATCTCTTTTTCTTCATCATTATAGATATTGAGACAAATTGTTTAGAAGAAAAAAGTAAGAGAGACTATTTTACACAGTTGGTATTAGCATGTTTGGTAAGTTTTAAAAAATATTTTTTCCTTTTTAAAATTTGTATTGAACTGTTATAATCTTAGTTAATTATGTTAATGGAGGAGGATATTAACATGCATGCACTTGACTATTCATTGTAAGGTGAGATTTGGGAGATTTGAACTTTGAAATGGAATGTTTTGTGAATTTAGACATGCTTTTGTATGAAATAAGCATGTTACCATATAACTTAAACTATACATATAAGGCATTCAGTGATATTTCTGATCTAGTAAGTTCCTAACTAAGAAAAAGAGAAGCATCTCTAAAGTAAGTACAAATGGTTGTAGACAGCTTTTAACCTGAAATTGTTTTCATAAACTCTTTATTTGGCAAGGTGAAAAAGAATGGAGGTAGTTTAAAAAGGATAAATTTTAGAACTTGTAATCATTGTCTAGTAAACCATTATATTTATAAATTTAGAACCAAGGAGAATTGGCATTACTCAAACTGGGAGAATATCCTTGTCTTTGCTGTACTAGAATTTGACTTACAGTAGAAACTAAAGAAGGCAAAAGTGCTGTATTATGTGAAAATTCAGTTAAGACAAGCTCAATGAAAATTTTGTCTGTAGTTTTTACCATTTGTAGACTGAACAAACAGCATGTACGTAATTTTTTTAGTGAATTTTTTGAGAAAGTTGTTTATTATATATTTTGATATTTGGAGAGCCATTTTTGTTAAATTGAAGTTCAAACATTTTTGTAAATTATAAGTTGATATATATATATATATATAATGTGACTTCTGTATTCTTATTTGGGAAAAATTGTTTTAAATATATTCAAGATTGTGGATGCATAGTTGGAATGCTAAGGAATAAATGACCTTTAATATTTTTTAATACAGTATTTAGTTTCAGACACAGTTCTAAAGGAACGTTTGGATCCAGAAACGTTGGAATCATTGGGACTTATCAAACAATCACAGCAATTCAATCAAAAGTCAGTTAAAATCAAGACAAAACTTTTGTAAGTACTTGTATCTTATATTGCAGATCAAGTAGCTGAGTATATTTTTTTATTTCTTATTTTGAATGCTAGCAGTTTCTAAAGGCACTTTGATTATTTTTGTTTGTGGTTAGCATGTCTTGTGTTGTTTGCCTTCTAAAAGTAGCCTATGATTTACCTGCGAGCTTTACCTGTGCAAAATCATTGTTAATTTTGTCCATATTCAAAGTTAAAGTTAAAGTAAGCCGGGCTTGGTGGCTCAGCCTGTAATCCCGTGCCTTTGGGAGGCTGAGGTGAGTGGATTGCCTGAGCCTGCGGGTTTGAGACCCGCCTGGGCAAGCGAGACCTCATCTCTACAATAAATCAAAAAATTAGCCGGGCATGGTGGCGCACGCCTGTAGTTCCAGCTCCTTGGAAGGCTGAGGCGGAAGGATCGCCGGAGCCCAGCAAGTCGAGGCTGCGGTGGCCGGGAGCGGCCACTGCACTCCAGTCTGGGCGACAGAGTGAGACTCTAACTCCAAAAAAAAAAAAAAAGCTATATGGATAGTGCATCAAACTCAGTGTAAGTCAGCCAGGTGCCGTGGCTCACACCTGTAATCCCAGTACTTTGGGAGCCTTAAATTTAAAAGAAAAACTCTTGGCAGACAGCAGAGACACTGCTCTGCTGTCCTGCCCATTGTGCCTTTCTTGTCCATATTCTCTTCAATAAACCTACTTTTTATTTATTTATTTATTTATTTTTTTGACTTGAAGTCTCACTCTGTCACCCAGACTAGAGTGGCCGCTCCCAGCCACCGCAGCCTCAACCTGCTGGGCTCCGGCGATCCTTCCGC
>CAUYQG010190935.1:0-12123 GCA_963574415.1 Tarsius wallacei | reverse complement strand
TTGTGGTGGCCGCACTCCAGTCTGGGAGACGGAGTGGGACTCCAACTCAAAAAAAAATAAAAAATAAAAAAATAAATGTCTAAATTATTAATTTAAAATTATAGCAAGGGACTTATATCATTGATCCTTTTTCCCTAAGGGACAAAGATGCAAACAATAACTAATTTCCATAATAAGAGATATTAAGAGACCATAGCAATATAAGTTTCATAGCAATATAAGTTAATTTAAATATATAAAAGTAAGTACTTAACCTGACACTTGCAGATCTAAATTGATCTTTCTTTCAGTCTTTTGTATTCCTAACCCACATTCTCAGCGGATGATTTGCTTTAAACAGAGGAAAATAAATGAGCTCAATACTACTGACTTCCCGTAATAATAAATATATCCTAAGTGAAATAGAACAGTACTTCCCTTTGCTAGTTCTCTGTTGACTATTTGTGATCTTTACCCAAGTTACTCTTTTCTCCTTAGTACCATTACCATCATCTCACTTTTCTGTAATTTCAAACTTTCCCTTCTTACCTCATACTCGAGAATACACACAAAAAACCACATTTTCAGGCCAAGCCTCTCTCCAGGTATCACCTTACTTGTTTTCTTTCTTTTATATCCACTTTCTTTCACAGAAGAGGCTCCACTCATTACCCATTTCGTTTTATCCATTCTCTCTTTAACACACAGCAAGCTGTTTCCCATTCAAAGAAATCCATTGGTAAATGACACTCGAGATCCCTTAATTCCTTCCACCGGATTTGCTCTTTTTAGTACTCTTACTGCTGGCTGCTTTGTAGAACTGGACATTTAAAATACTATATATACTTTTTTTAAAAAAATGAAATAGTCTCCTCCTTGGTTACTTGTTTCTTTTTTAAAATTATTATTATTATTTCTTAATTGCTTTTTTCTGACTCAATTTTTGTTCATGTATGTTTCCTTTGTAGGATCCACTTTTGTTCAGGCCAAAATGTTGAGCCTGATTTTCCAAGAATTTAAATCCGTATTGTCATTTAGTCATCTTATTTACCCTCCAGTTTCAAACAATAACAATCTAGCGATGATGCATAAATCAATAACCAGTTGCGATCTAAATGTTTATTCTAGAAATTATGCATGATTTAAGTGCTTTAAATTTATTTTCTTATTTGAACTTCACGTTATGTTTTAAGCTAGACACTACTATTTACTCTTCAGAGATGAGAAAATTGAGTTTCATAGAGGTTAAGCCATTGGGTCATATCAAGAGCTATTTATTTTCAGACACAGGTTTGCAACTCAGTACTGTAATATTTCCCTTAAGCAGCTGCTGTCTGGTCAACTTTAACTAGAAGGTCCTCTGATAGCGCAAAGCCAGCATTTACATAATTAAATTAATTTCCGGCCTCCTCATCCTTCACTATGCAGTCCCTAAAGATGCTAACTGGTGTCAAAAACAATGTCACATTTGGGCATAATCTTGCTTCCTGAAGTCTCACCAACACTGAAATTGGTTGATGCATTCACACAGACAGAGCACTCTAGTTCTTTTCATTCATCCTTTGAATTATTAAGAAAATTATATTTTCCATTCTCGATTTTCTGTCTTGGTTAATGACACCACAGAAAACCCAACTGCCCAATCCCAATTCTATTCTGAATGCTATAATCTATTATATTCTCTTATTTCTTATGTCTAATCAATGACTATACCCTTTTCAATTTTAGTTGCTGAATATGATTCAATTTTATCCTTTCCTTAGAGATTCCTAATTGTGTTATTAAATATTTAATATGAAACAAAATAGACATATGCCCCATTTAACTAAACAGGATAAATGCCAATAACATCAATTTCCTTGAGAAAGGCTCGACAACAATATAAATGTAATCAAGGCAGACAACAAGAAGCTTTCCTTAATACCTCTTTGAAGGACAGATTCAAAAAGAAGTATGTTCTTATCTCTCCAACCCCAGTAGAATTCAAATTTTGACTTGAATAATCAATTACAGTAGAAGGGACATTTTCCTATGGAAAAATTTCCCCCACTGTTTAAAAGTCTCCTTATTAAAGTCTGGCCAAACTTACAAGTCAAATTCAACTAAGTGTCTTCTGAAGTCAGATAATGTTATTTTTCATTTTCAAGTGCTATTTAGATGATTTCCACAATTCTGTCAAACATGTACAACTAGACATTTTGAAATAAGAAACTTGCTTATAAAATGTATTTTGTTTTAGAAGGAAAAAAACTAAACTTTTTATTAAATATTCATTTTTAACTTATACAAATGAAAAGTTAATTTTAGAAATTATTTGTTTCAAAAATATCCATCATTTTTTATTAATACGTTTGGAAGTTCCCAAAAATCTTTTTAGATTTGACTATAGAAAGAAAATACAGTTCTAGTTTTTAAAATTCTTTGCGAATTTTATTAGTAAGAGTACAGACTCTCTCCTAATTATAAATTGTAACTTATAATTACTTTTAGCAGAATAACTAGGGATTAAAATGTTTTTTGAAAACATTTCAAAATAATTTCTCTCTGGTTTTCTTTCAACAACATTTCCTCATACTCAGCTACTTAGCATTCTTTATGCAACAATGCAGACTTGATTAGTACAGCCTAGATTATGATTTTCTCTTTGAAAGAATATTTATACTCATTAGGTGAAAATGTGTGCTGTATTGCGTATTTATGATTGTCTCCAGTGGTTAGGCATTTGAACCTCCCAGATAGCTATCAGAATACTAAGACTCTAATAAAAACCTAGTATATGCACAACCCATGGCAGTTTTGAGTTCTTTACTTTTCACCTCTCTAACAACCTCAGCCCCGAAGGAGTTTGACAATTTCTTATTCTTATGTATGGCCTACTAATCAATTTTGCATTAAGAATTTTTCAAAATGTTTCGCTAAACATGGATCTCTCAAGTTGATATCGTTCATTGTTTAACAGGCTTTTTCTGAAAAAAAATAATTGTGAAATATTTAACAATAATATGCAATTATCATAATAGTGCAAAAAAGGGATTGGCAGTAGTGGGAAACTAACTGCCGGGGGAGGGAGGAGGTCACACCTCCTCAATAAGAATACCTGATCTCAAACCAGGCGAAGTGGAGACCAAAGTGAGGCCCAAACTGTACCTACACAACGACCATGTGTATGCCTCACCCTGAATTGTACCCCGCAACTTTAAAATTAAAATTAAACTTAGAAAAATAATAAATAAATAAACTGTAATAAATAAATAAACTGTTACCAGGAGTACAAGGTACCATAAGGCTTAGGTTGGTCAAGGGTCAAGCAGAGGAATATCTCTCTGGCCTAGGTGCCAACACATGTAAGTTAAAGGATGGAAATAAGATATTAAGAAAATTAAAATAACAATGACGACGCAAAAAGTATATAGTTAAAAGTGTACATCTAGTTATAAATCAGCACTTTACCCGTGCACAGCTCTGCTCTTATCGTCATCCTAGCTGTGGCAAGGTAAGTTTCTCCCCTTCAGCTCTGGCATGACCTTGCAAATCTAGTCTGATTCCTTTCAGTGGTTTTGAAGATAATGGTGGAGAAGTGGGCAGTTGAAAAATAATATTATTTCCATTTTTAATTGCCATGACTATAATTCAGCAGCTATAAATATAATAATTACGCCAGTAATAAGTAGCTATATTTTATGCCACAATAACGATCTACAGATTTTCATGGAAATTATGTCATGTGACTATCACAATAATTCCTTGAGCTGTACAGTACAGACATAACTAATACCAACAAAATGTAGAAAGGCATGATAAAAACATGTTTAGTAACCTTAGCTGTAATATATTGCAATAAAATAGCACACAGACAGACTGCACAGTCTTTTTAATAAAGTGATAGTTCCATTATGTAAAATTTCAACTATTATTGCTACTAATATTATTAATAAAAATATAAATTTTATCCAAATTTTTGTAGAGCTGGTCATTTTAATACATGTATTCATTGGAAAAATTTGAGGCAAATATAAAGATTTTTTAAAAAATTTTTGTGTAAAAATTTAATAAGTAGCCACTTCTGTATATGTGTATTTTCAAGTTTCTTGTTGTGCTCTCTTCTCTGTTGATTCTGTGCTCTGCTGTCCTCTTGGGAAGTGTGTGGTCATTCTTTTTTTTCCTTTCTTCTGTGCTTAATGCCTTTTTAAGTGTCTTCTGAAGCGCTGGTCTGGAAGCTGCATAATCTCTTAGGGACTGGATGTCTGGGGAGGATTTTAATTCTCCATCACTGATGAAGCTGAGTTTGGCTTCATCTTGGCTTCATCTTGGCTATTGTTGGATCAAATGATAGTTGTATTTTTACATTTTTAAATATCTCCATACTGTTTTCCAAAATGACTGCCACAATTTGCATTTCCATCAACATTGTACAAAGATTCTCTTTCTCAACATCCTTGCCAAAACTTATCTGTCTTTTTGATAATAGCCATTCTAACAAGTGTGAGATCATATTTCATTATGATTTTAATTTGCATTTACCAAAGGATCAGTGTTACTGAGCATTTTTTATATACTTGTTGGCCATTTGTAGGTGTTCTTTTCAGAAATGATTATTCAAGTTCTTTTTGTTCATTTTTAACTTGGTTATTAGTTCTTGCTGTTGAGTTCTTTGAGCTTCTTATGTATGTGTATTTTTATATTAACTCTTTATCAGATGTATGCTTTGCAAACCTTTCCTCTCATTCTGTAGGTTATCTCTTCATTCTGTGGGTTCTTCCTTATGCTGTGTAGAAGCTTTTAAAATTGACATAATGTTGTTTGTCTATTTTTGTTGTCGTCGTCTAATTTTGTTGCCTGGACTTTGAAGTCATATACAAAAAATATTTGCAAGAGCAAAGTCAAGAAGCTTTTTCTCTGTTTTCTTCTGTAATTTTATAGTCACAGGTCTTATGTTTATAAGTCCACAATCCATATTGAGTTGACTTTTTGTATGTGGTATGAGATACATTTTCAATTTTATTCTTTTGAGGTGGATATCCAGTTTTCCTAACATTTATTAAAGAAACTGTCCTTTCCCTGATTGAGAATTCCCCCTCAAATTAGTTGACCATAGAGGTATGAATTTCTTTCGGGCTCTCTATCCTATTTCATTTGTTTATATGTCTGTATTTGTGCCAGTACATGCTGTTTTGATTGTTATACCTCTGTAATAAATTTTTAGATAAGGTAGTGTAATGCCTCAACCTTTGTTCTTTTTGATAAAAAAAAATTTTGGCTATTCAGGGTCTTTTGCATCTCCATAGAAATTTTAAGATTGTTTTTTCTATTTCCGTGAAAATGTCATTAGAACTTGGGGATCACATTAAATCTGTAGATCACTTTGGAAAGTGTGAACATTTTAACAATATTAATTATTCCACTTCATAAGTATTATGATATAGTTTGACGTTTGTCCCCTCAATTCTCATGATGAAATGTGATCCCCAGTGTTGGCAGTGGGAGGTACTCAGGTCAAGAGTGCAAATCCCAGGAGGTTGAGGCTCCAGTGAGCTGTGATACTGTCACTGCACTCCAGCCTGGGTGACAGAGCTGGATCCTGACTCAAATCATCATCTCATCATATATTAATAAAATTAACATGAAATATGTTACAATTTTAAAATACGCTTTCATAAAATAAAAACACAGTTACTACAGATGAATTTTGCAGTCTATCATCTTCACTATATTTATTTCCCTTTTTTCAAAAGGAAATTCAAAGTTATTCAAAGACTGTTGATCAGTTAAGTTTCAGAGTGAGTCTTAAAGAATTCATCTTAGCTGTGTGTGGTGGCTCAAGCCTGTAATCTCAGCAATTTGGGAGAGAGAGGCAAGAGGATTGCCTGAGTCCAGGGATTCCAGACCAGCCTGGGAAAATTGACGAGACCTCATCTCTACAATAAATCAAAAAATTAGCCATTCATGGTGGCATGTACCTGTAGTTCCAGCTACTTGGAAGGCTGAGGTGGAAGGATCACCCGAGCCCAGCAGGTCGAGGCTGCGGCAATCGTGAATGTGACACTGCACTCCAGCCTGGGCAACAGTGAGACTTTGACTCCAAAAAAAAAAAAAAAAAGAATTAATTCTAGCCTGTGGTTATAGAGATATCACTTTAAAAATACTGGTGTCTTCATTATATCAAATCTGAGTAACAGTTGATCAGACTTTTCATAAGAACTAAAAAGTGAGCATATTTGTATCTCTGAGTACAAAGAATTTTCTTCAGACTCTAGTAAATAAATGGCTTTTTGTTAGTTTTTATTTTTAAAGACTTAATTAATAGTTTTTTTCATTTTAATAACAAAGACACGATTATGCCACTACCAGACATTTAAAATTAAAATGCTGTTAATTGTGTTCTTTAGAGAAAACTAAAAGAGAATGTCGAATGAACAAATAACACCTTTCCATGCACTTCAAACATCAAAAGACACCCTGGAAAATACATTTTGCATGTGCAGGCATGCTCCTGAGCAGATCTGAAGAGATAAGTGATAATACATGCTGCTTATGTCAGAACTGAATTCCAATGCTTTACTAAACGTTGAAAATGAAAAGAACAATAACAATATGTTTTCCATATCTCAGTAAGAGAAATATGATTACAGATTTACATACAACTTCAAAATTATTGTTTGTATTAAAATATGTTAATCATGATGTATAAATTTCGTTTAAAAATTTCATAATTCATTCCTAATGGTAATACAAATACACAAACAACTAGAAAAAAGTGGCTCCATCAGTCGAAAAATAAAAGCATTTTGCAACTGAATAATAGCGCCTGAGACCAAAGACTCACAATTCATATCTGTATTTGAGGTGTGTGAAACTGCCCAATTTTTCCCCAGCAGTTCATAGGAAATGCTTTCAATCCCAGACTTTCACAGCTTCTTGAATTTTGCAAACCCTACCAGCACTTATCAGGTTACTGTCAAACTTTCCAAATATTTGTCAAGCTGTGAGCCTGGTTGCAAAATTTTAAACTTGTGTGCCATTTAAAGTGGTACTTACTTGTATCTGGAAGAATAAATCAGACATACAGTTCAAAATTATCAGCATCAATATATACTAAAATTAATTTTTTGGATTGTAAGAATGAAAGTTATTATAAAATATATGCAAAATGCTTGGGCATTAGAAAAGTCAGCAAATCAAGATGTTAATTCTATATTTAAAGTTAGATACACTGAATAATAAAGTTGAGTAGGATCTATAGAATTTTTGTTTGTATCTCAATCATTTTAAAAAATATTTTTATTTAAATTAATGAGCTTTTTTCCTACTGATTAGTAACAAGGAATGGTGGTTTTTTAAATGATAAATTATTAGGTATAAATCTATGTTTTTATACAGCAACCATAAAGACACTATAATAGCTTCATGTTGTAGACTATACTTTATTTATTTTGTAGAATATACTTTATATTTTGTAGAATATACTTTATGAAGCAATGTTAGTTCTAAGTAAGTTTAGATGTGTCAGCACTCATTTATAAAATTATAAAATTTTCTAGTAATTACTTTATGGACCTATTGTATGCTTAAATAAATTTTGCTGACCATTTTCCAAATTAAGTTAATTAAATGCTGGCCATTTTTCACTATAAATTAATTCTATAGGAAATTATAAATATTTTAATATATAAGACCCAAGTTATATACAAAATCTCTGATGGAAAAATAGATATTGATATTAAGGATATAAAACTTAAATTAGAGAGTTTTAAAATTGTGACCCTCTTTATATTCATAAGGTCATTTATAACTACTGTTCATCAAAACAAGCTCCTTTGTCTTCTTTAAGATATGCTAAGTATATTTAGATTTTGCACTTCAGAAAAAAGTATTAAGAAGTATTGGTATGCTTCATAAATTTGATCTAGAAAATTTCTGCTAATTATTTACTCTGTTTTCAGTGTTGTTTCTTTCTTTTTTCTTTTTTTTTTTTTTTTTTTGAGTTGGAGTCTCACTCTGTCGCCCAGGCTGCAGTGCAGTGGCCACTCCCGGCCACCGCAGCCTCGACCTGCTGGGCTCGGCGATCCTTCCGCCTCAGCCTTCCAAGGAGCTGGAACTACAGGTGCGCGCTACCACGCCCGGCTGATTTTTTGATTTATTGTAGAGATGAGGTCTTGCTTGCCCAGGCGGGTCTTGAACCTGCGGGCTCAGGCAATCCACTCACCTCAGTCTCCCAAAGGTGCGGGATTACAAGCTGAGCCACCGAGCCCGGCTCAGTGTTGTTTCTTAAAAGGAAATATAAAATTTATATAGATCATATATTGTCATTTTCACTTAACATTTTTTTCTAATATGATATATTTAATTTAATATAAAAATAAATTCCAATAATCTTAGCATTGACTGTCTGAATAAAATAGTCAAACCCAAGAATGTTTTTGCCTAGTACTCTCAGAAAAAAAAGTGCAAAATATACAATATTTTATTTTAATATTATTATTTTTTGTAATCTGCATTCTGATGTTTATTGCAGCACTGTTCACAATAGTCAAGTCATGAAATCAGCTTAAGTGTCCATTTACCATGACACAGTATTTCAACCCTCAAAAGAAGGAAATTCTGTTAATTGTGACAACATAAAGTTGGAGAACATTGTGCTGTGTAAAATAAACTAAGTACAGAAAAATGCTGCATGTTCCCACTTATATGTGGAACTTAAAAAAAAAAACTAATAGAAGCAGAGAGTACAATGGTGATTACAGAGTCTGGAGTGGAGGCTTGGAGAGATGATGATCAAAGGACACAAAATCTCAGGTAAATATAGGGAATATTTTATTTTTAGTTCTATTGCTCAGCATGGAGAGTATAGTTAATATGAGAATACTGTACATTTCAACTTTGCTAAGATAATAAATCTCAAATGTTCACATCACAAAAAATGTTAAGTATTTGCAAAGATATATATGTTAACTAGTTTGATTTAATTATTCCACATTGTATTCATAAATTATAACATCACTTCAGACCCCATAAATTTTTACTATTATTAATTGACTATTTATAATACAAAGCAGAAACATATATATATTAAATATATATATACACGCACATTCATATACCTCTAAGAACAGACACATATAAGAATATAAATATACACATTTTTCTTAATTTTATTCTATTGCATACTTCTTGTAAGTTTTAAATTTTTCCTCAGAGCATGAATCTAGTGAAATATAATTCAAACATATAAATCATAATCCAAAATCTCATGTTTACCTGCCTATTACTATTATTTTGAGAATTATTTACATTTATAAGTAGTTCAAAGTAATAAGGAATGCACACATCTGTTAAAATACAAACAATATGAAGTGTATTATGTTGAATAAAAACAGAAAGCTTTGCTCATTGGCTCTATAAATTTATTTCACTTCACTGCTTTAATATTACCACTTGTTTCCAGACACCTAGAACCACATTGCATAGTTGATGCTCCTTTTAAAAATATTTTAAAACAACATTTTATATAAATTTCTCCTTCAAAATATAAGAGTATTTTTGCTTAATGTAAAATTGCACAAGATTAATTGGGCATCTATACACCTAAATATACTTTGTGAATAATTTACAAAAATATTACAGAAATTGAAATTTTTCAATAAAAGAAATATAGGCACTTTTTAATAAGAATATTTGAATTCTTCCAAAACATTGTACTGATTTCAATTTCTACTATAAACTGAGAATATTCATTTTTTTCACTAAACTCAGATATTCGAATGCTTTTAACTCATTTATCTGATGAGTGAAAAATATTTATCTTATATTACATTTCTTAATTAGTACTGGAGTTGTCTATGTATTTATTTATAATTGACAAATAATATTTGGATACACAAAGGGGGGACCCTCCCCCTAATGTAATATCTCTGGGAAGAAAAGGCCCTTTGTAGAACACTTGGAATTTGTTCCTCCAGGTCAAACGGTCAGCCAAAGCTTTTAATCTGAAAGTTTTAAGAAGGTTGTGTCATGATTTGTGGAAGAAATATGGCAAACAGATAACTGGTTCTTCCATCGTGACAATGCACCTGTCCACAACACGCTGGGTGTTCAGGGGGGTTTGACCAAAAAGGACATTACCTCTGTTCTCAACTCTCTCTATGCACCTGATCTAGCTCCAAGCAGCATTTTGTTTTGTTTTGTTTTTCCCCCACATGAAAACAGCCCTCAAAGGGAAACATTTTGCTGATGTGGAAGAGGTGAAAAAAAAAGCAGCAGAAACACTAAAAGGCATCTAAAGTGATGAGTTCAAATTGTGTTTTTAGCAGGAAAAAGCGTATTTATAGGTGTATTGCATCAAATGGAGAGTACTTTGAAGGTGACTGAACAATTAAACATGTAAGAATAAATACAGAATGTTTTATAAATTAATTCTGAGTTTTGGGAAAGGTTCTCCCTTGTACATGGGTATGAGGTGATGTTCTGAAATATGTATATATTGTAGAAAGGGGCAACAAAGCTAATTAACATATCCATCTCCTCACTAATTTCTTGGTGTTTTGGAGGTAAGAATACTAAAAATCACTTATTTTAGTAATTTTGAATTATACGTTATTACCGACTCTGGTCAACATGCAGTGTAATAGGCCATTGAAACTCATTCCTCTAGTCTAACTGAAATTATATAGATCAGCATCTTACCTTTTTCTCGTCTATCCTTTTCCCTCAAGTCTCTGGTAGAATCTTACTTATATGTGAAATCTTGAAAAGTTGATTTCATTGAAGTTGTTTTTTGTGCATTTATATGTTTGAGCCAATGCTAATTGCTTGTTATCCTTACACGGTTCACATAATGTCTATGAAGCTTTATTTCCTCATTGATATACACTAAGTCCCCTACATACAAACCACTTCTATTCAAAGATTGTGTTCTTTCTACACTGTTGGTGAGAGTGTAAACTAGCACAGCTTCTTTGGAAACAGTGTGGTGATTCCTAAAAATTCTAAAATTCGACCTTCCATATGACCTCACAATCCCCCTACTGGAAATACACCCAGAAGAACTCAAATCACTTTATAAAAAAGATACCTGCACTTACATGTTTATCGCAGCATCATTTACAGTAGCAAGAACATGGAACCGACTGTGCTGCCCATCAAAAGAGGACTGGATAAAAAAAATGTGGTACACACATGATGGAATATTACACAGCCATAAAGAAGAACAAAATCAGGAACTTTGCAGCAGCCTGGATGGACTTAGAGTCTATAACACTGAGTGATCTTTCACAGAAACAAAGATCTGAGTATCACATGTTCTCACTCTTAAGCGGACCTTGAACAACTTTTGTAATACTATAAGAAAAGAATTGGCAGTAGCGGGAAACTGAGGTGGAGGGAGGTGGGATTGGCAGTAGTGGGACTCTGCATGGGGGGGGACACCTCATCAACAAGGGTACCTGCATAATGAATATTTGTATGTCTAACCCTGAATTGTATCCCACATCTTTAAAATAAAAAAATTAGAAGCTAATTAAAAAATGAAAATATAAATAAATGAAGGTGCTGTTCATAAGTCCGATTTGTTTGTAAGTCCAACTGAGTAAGCCTATGTACCCACTAATGCAATCAGCTATACAACTACATGACCACTGCTTTTATGCTTGATTCTGGACATCCGGGGCTTGAAATAAAGATACTTTACTACTGTATTCTATATCCTACTATACAGTAAAGTGCACACAAGCATAACCATTTGTAGAGGGTGCCTGCATGTGATAATGTACGTCAGACACATGAACTAACTTACATGATAGGACACGGGAACACAGGTTTGCATCTTTGAAAGTTTGCAACTTGAAGGTTCGTATGTAAGGGACTTACTGAAATGAAGGTAATGTGGTTTTCTTTTTTTTTCTTTTTTTTTTTTTTTGAGTTGGAGTCTCACTCTGTCGCCCAGACTGGAGTGCAGTGGCCGCTCCTGGCCACCGCAGGCTCGACCTGCTAGGCTCCGGCGATCCTTCTGCCTCAGCCTTCCAAGTAGCTGGAACTACAGGCGCATGCTACCACACCCAGCTAATTTTTGATTTATTGTAGAGATGAGGTCTCACCAAGTTGCCCAGGCGGGTCTTGAACCCGCGGACTCAGGCATTCCACTCACCTCAG
>CAUYQG010190932.1:0-10962 GCA_963574415.1 Tarsius wallacei | reverse complement strand
CTTCATCTTTTGTGTTTCTGATTGTGTTTATCTGGGCTTTTTCTGTCTTTTTCTTGGTCAGTCAACCTGGGAACCATCAATCTTGTTTATCCTTTTGAAGAACAAGCTTTCTGTTTCATTAATTTTTTGTATTATCTTTTTGCCTCTGAAGTCCTGGATTTGGGCTTTTATTTTGGTGTTCTGGATTCTTCTGCCTAAATTAGGGTTTTTGTGGTCTTGCTTTTCCAGCTTCCTTAGGTGACTTGTTAGGCTATTAATTTGTGAACCTTCCATTTTCTTCATGTGCGTTTGTAGGGATATAAATTCTCCTCTTACTACAGCTTTCATGGCATTCCAGAGATTTTGGTAAGATGTTTCTTCATTTTCATTAGTTTCCAGGTATCTTTTAATCTCTGTTTTGATTTTATCATTGACCCAAGAGTTGTTTAGCATCATGATGTTTAGTGTCCATGTCTTTGTGGGTTTGGGGGGGACCTTGTTGGTGTTAAATTTGTTGCACTGTGGTCTGAGAAGGTACATGGTAAAATTTCGGACCTTTTAAATTTGCTTATGCGTGATTTATGGCCAAGTGTGTGGTCGATCTTAGAGTACAATCCATGTGGTGATAAGTAGAATGTGTATTCTGATTCTGTGGTCTTTGGATAGAGGGTTCTGTAGGTATCAAGTCCATTTGATCAAGAGTCACATTGAGGTTTCGGATCTCATTGCTGATTTTTTTCCTGATGATCTGTCTAGGGTTGTGAGTGGGTGCTGAAGTCCCCTGCTATGATGGTATTGGAGTCGATATTTTTTTTAGTTTACCTGGGAGTTGTTTTATGAAAGTTGGTGCCCCTATGTTGGTTGCATATATGTTTAGGATAGATATTTCTTTTTGATGGATTGAACCTTTTATCATTGTGTATTGGCCTTCTGTGTCTTTTTTAATTTTTGAGACCTTAAAGGGTATTTTGTCTGAGATTAAGATCATGACTCCTCCTTTCTTTTGAGTTCCATTCACCTGAAAATTTGTTTCCCATCCTATTACTTTGAGTCTGTGAGTATCCTTTCTAGTGAGGTGAGTCTCCTAAAGGCAATAAATTATTGCCTGGTGATATTTTATCCATTTTGCCATTCTATGTCTTTTCAGTGGTGCATTTAGTCCATTCATGTTCAAACTAATTATTGAAATGTGAGAGTTGATCCCTATCAACATGTTCTTACAAAGTTGCTGTTCTTCCTGTTTGTGTGTTGTCTTTCTTTTGGCTTTGGAGTTGATTCATGTGTGTTTTTAATCTTTTGCCTGTATTCTTGTGAAGAACGTTGTTCTTTTTTCCTTTTCTTTTGTGTTCCATACTTTCTTAAGTGTTTCTTGTAGAGGTGGTCTGGTGGCAGCCTAGGTTCTTAGGGATTGGATATCTGGGAAAGATTTCAATTCTCCCTCACTAACGAAGCTTAGCTTAGCTGGGTAGGTTATTCTCAGTTGAAACTGTTTATCTTTTAGAACTTTGAAGATAGGGCTCCTAGCTTTCCTAGCCTGGAGGGTTTCTGTAGATAAATCTGCAGCTATTCTAATTGGTCTTCCCTGGTAGGTAGTCTGACCTTTTTCTCTTGCTGCCTTTAGGATTTTTTTCTTTTATACCGACTTTGTTTAGGCGAATTATTATGGTCTGGGAGTTGGTCTTCTCATTTGTTGTCTTGCAGGGGTTCTCTGAATCTCTTGTGTTTGAATTTTTTCATCACTGATGAGATGAGGGAAGTTTTCTTGAATGATTTCATGAACTGTTTGTTCCAGTGTGGCCTGTTTCTCTCTCTGCCTCAGGAAGGCCAAATACTCTTAGGTTTGGTCTCTTGAAGTGATCATTAATCTCTTGAAGGTTTTGTTCTATCTTTTTGAGCTTCTTTTCTATGCTTTTTACAGTTTGGGTTAGTTCTGTGTATTTTTTATTTTTGAGCTCTGAGATTCTTTCTTCTGTTTGGCTAATTCTGCTTTCCATGCTTATTAGTTTGTTATTTATTTCCATCACAGTATTCTTTACTGCTGTTATTTCTGACATCAGCTCCTTTCTATTTTCCTCTTGTCCCTCCTCAATTTTTTAAATTCTCTCTATTAATGTCTTGATGTCTGGGTTTGTTGCATGAGACCAGTCATTCTGGGGGCTCTTCATTGTTTGTGTTCCGAAGTCTGTTTTCTCAGTGTCTGACCTCCCAGAAATCTGTGTGAGATCTATATTCTTCTTTTGGTTTTTCTTAATTTTTGTGGGTTTTCCTCCCTACTTTTTCCTTCCCTCCACAACACTGTCTTCTTTAATTCTGTTCTTCTGGGGTAGAGGGGTTCCTTTTACTTCTGTTTGTTCAATCTCCTATTCTTTATGTATGCCCTCTTACTTTGTTCAATCCTGGAGTTGCACTGTAGGTTAGGGGTGGTCCTTTTTGTAGTTTGAAGATTTACTTAAGGGAGAAGCTGTGATTCAAAATCTGTCTGCAGGTCCTGGTATCTGCCAACAGGTGTATGGATAGTCTGAAACCCACTTCCCACTGCCTTGGAATCTGTCCATGCAGTGGGGATATAGGTTTATTCCCTGAAATAAAATGAGATTAACAGAGGGAAGAGAATGGAGCAGACAGTGGGAGGAAGAGGGGGTGGAGAGAGAGGGAGGAGTAAGGGGGGAAACAGATGAGTGTACCAACAAATGGAGAGAGAGACCTAAACTGAAACAGATAAAAACAATAGACCACGGCTACAGACTACCCAACTCTCATACAAAAAAACTAACACATACAATGATGCTAACATACAAGCTAACCAACCACCTTATGGGTGTGCTGTTCCTCTACACAAAGATACGGTTTACAGAGACGAGAAAAGAGAAGAAAAGGAAAAAAAAGAAGAAGAAGAAAAAAAGGAACAAAACAGTAGGAATAGAATCAAGTCATTAAACTAACAGAATCAATCAAGCACACTCTGAGACTTTTCATTTAAGTCCAATGTCCTTTCAGCTCTGATGTCTAGCTGTCTTCTCAGGCTGGTAAATTTGTTCACAGTTAGGGTCAGTTGCCCCTGGCCTGCTGTGAAGGGCAGTTCAGATCACCACTCAGTTCACCGCTGCCCAGTTCACCACTCAAATCTGACCTGTGTCTGTTTTTCAAGCTTGTTATTCCCATTTAGGTGTTGTTACCTTGAATCACCAGCAGGTGGTGCTATCTCAGCTGCTCGCCCCAGAGGGGATGGAAACGGATGAGAGCTCAGACAGAGGCCGGAGATGAGAGCCTGCCTCAGGGCACATAGGAGGAGACCCATGGCCTGGCAGGACATCACGGTCATGGCTATAGAGGAGGCAGCAATCTCAGCAGATCTTGTGTGCAGGGGCTTTGAGGTCTGAAGTCATGAATTGCCCCAGACACGAGTGGCGTGATGTGTGATGGCTGCCACGGAGGCAGCGGCAGCGTGGCAGCTGCTGTGTCTGTGTCTTCAGCAGCAGTGGCTGTCCAGACCGCCGTGATGCTTCAATGTTGGCAACGGCCGAGCTCCGTGTGAACAGCAGGCTGCCAATGATGGGATCTGCAGCCCCCGGGGAGAGAGCCAGAGACCTTCTGCATTCTCCTTTGCAGAGGGTCTCATAGACCAGGCTGCCCCGTCGCCATCTTGCCCCGGAATCCCTTATCCTTATTTTAGAGATGGGGAAATTACAGAGAGATTAAGTAATCTGCCCAAGTTTGTATGTAATGAAAGTAAAAGCAAAAGTGTAATGATTGCAAACAGTTCTGATGTAATTATGCTGACTTTCATGAATACCATGCATTCATATTATTATTTTTATACTATCTTCTTATCATTAACATTTTAATTTCTGCTTTGTTTTTTCCAGTAAATTAGAAACTTTTTCCTTATACAATATAAAATGTCAAAAGTATAAATTCATCTCCAATAAAAACCTAAAACATAGAAAAACAGTTAACATTCTTCAGTCAACTGCATAACAATTTCACTGCAAAAATGATTTTGGCAAAGAAGGGGTTGTAACTAGAAGTCATGTGATCTTAAAGCTTAATTTATCAATAAGGACTTTCAACTTAGAATGTAGATCAGTGGAACTCAGGGGACAGCTGAATCACTTAAATGCCAAGTTTTGTGCTGCAGTTTTCTTACAATTCTCAAAGGAATCTGTGGACTAAAATAGGTTAAAATCAGATAATTTAGGTGTTTCTTCTCTCTTTTTTCAAAAAAATCAAGATATTTAATAATCCTTAGTACCATAATCCATAGTTTATTTTTATACACTCTAGATTATGTGGTAAGAGAGAGATGTGAGAGAACTTGACAACAGTCTAAATAATCTGTTGTCTTTATTTCTTTCATATTCAAGAATATCTAAGCTTTAACTTCCAAAAATCCTTTTCAAAAACAAAAGTACAGATAGTTTAATTCAAACTAACTGATAAGCCTTTTGAAAACAAAAAAAAACCCTGCATTTTATTTAATTCCAACATGATGTTATCATGGTTTTCTTACCACTTAATGACTCTTTTGTGTCATCTTCTTATAATTCTTCTTTAGATTCATCTGTTTCTGTGCTATCATAATTGGATGATTGGTTAACTGGTTCACAGGAGTGAACTGTGTGATTGTCCATAAGTCGAAGCAGGAAAAAGATAAATATTTGGGGGTAAGTAAAAATAAAACCCCTTGATATTAAGTTATGCCTAGGAAAGGAAAACTGAAATATATACGAAAAGAAATTCCATATTCACAAATTAACACTATTTAGCAATAAACTTGGGATTGCAAGTACAAGAGATTATAAGACTAAGTCATGTTGTAAAATTATATTATTTATCAGAATAAAAACAACAGAAAAATTTTAGACAATGAACTACAAGTATAATTACAAATTACAATCTGTAAAGGGGTCTCTGAACATTAATTATGCATATGAAAATTAATTTGTTAGGCTGCTACTACAATTCTAAGAATAATACACATTATATTTATATGAAAAAAAAATATAGGCAGAGCTTTTATAAACAAAATAAAACAACATAAACTTTTAGAAAATTAATGTTAAAAATATTTTTCATATTTTTAAACTAGTTTACAAGTTTGATTTTCTTTAAGAAGTCAATAGATTCCAATTAGGTAAAAAATATCTAAAATTTTAGAACCATTATTTAAATTTAAACAAAAAAATTAAATTTTGTATTTTAGACACACTAAAAATGTTCCAATTTTTATTGTATGCATCATTAATATGTTGATCCTTACTATTACTAAAACAAAAAATTTTGTTATAATGGAATTTTATTACAAATTTTATATATCTTCTTCAATCTTGTCTCAAAAGAAATTTTTTTCATTGTGTCTAATGAGACCACTATGAAAACTCTATGAGGCTTGCAGTAGAAAAGTTGCCAACTTTCAAAGCTAATTTTGCCAATGTGTACCTTTTCCAGATTCCTCAATAACTTGCCTCACTGCTTTCTCTAAACTGTTTGCCCATAACATTATTTCTCTTGGTTTGAAGGCTTTCTGGGAACAAGGTTTTGTAATGTCATCTGCCAGCTGTTCTTTGCTTTCACCTAAGGTCTCTTCACTTGAGGACTCCACAACATCTTCCACAAGGAGAGGGCTGATGCCCAGGAGAAGGGGTGCAGTGTGGGAATCTGAGTGCAAAGCTTGGAGCAGTTGCTCAAGCTTCTCATTTAGGACTGAACACTGAGAATACAAAAATACAGTAATGAGAAAAAAAATTTAAAAGGAAATCAGATCAGCAGACAAAATATAAGAAATGTTCATGTATGATGTTTTGAAAGTCTAATTACTAGAGAAAGAAAAACACTAAAATTCAAATGTCTACCAACATTCATTCTATAGAAGTTTTGGTTCAGAAAGCACCTAATTTAAAAATCTTCATTTAGTAGAGATAGAAAAAAAATTTAAATTAGTGGTTTTTTTTTTTAATTTAGAGGGAAAATGTCTGGATTGATCTTACTGAACTAAATAATTTATAACTTTAAAAAATTGGCATACTTGTTATGTAAAGTCTTTGATTTATACTTCTAAAATCATTCAGACTCCATTTCATAGGTAACAATCTTACAACTTTTGTACAGATATTTTTCTTTAAAAGATACTTTACTATAAAGTGATATGTTATCCAAAAAATTATTCATTACAGAAAATTTACATTATACAAAACATTAAACTTTTTAAAAAGTTATTCACTATGACACCATTTTGAGCATATAAACTGCAGATCTGGAGAAATGTTGGCATGCTTAAAAGCTTTGGTTTGCAAAAGAGGAAATAGAGACTAAGGAATTATTGGCCCCAATAAATTATACGAAGGAAAATGCACAAGGATAAGGAGGAAAAAGAAGAGATATGCAGAAAGAAAAGTATGCACTAGGCAGGCCTTTGTTTCTTTCTGCTTTTCTTATATTATGAAGGATGAAGAAATATTTAGGATTGAAGTTGTTGCTGCTACCTCCAATATGAGGGGGGAACCCCCCAAACCCCAGTATTATATATAAAAATTGTGTATCTCTTCTTACATATTTAAACTTCAGTCACCTAAAAAGTACTCTCTGATGCAATACAACTATCAAGATCCTTTTTCCACTGTTCAAAACAGTTTTTTAACTTGTTAGCTTTGATGCTTTGAGTGCTACTGACATTTTTTGTTTTTACGTCTTCCACGTTGCCAACATGTTTCCCTTTGAGAACATTTTTCACTGGGGAAAAAAAAAAATGTCACTCAGAGTGAGATCAGGTGAATAGGGGGTGGGGCATGGGGATCATGCTGTTTTTGGTCAAAACTGCTGAAACTCAGCACAGTGTGGGCAGGTGTGCTTGTAGATCACCCATCATAAAATGGGAAAATGTGTTAAAAGAATCTTCAAAAAAATTCACTGAAGCTGAATGCAACCTCTTACAATGCTAGCCGGTACACTGATGTTCCTAGAACACTTAACTAGCTGGGGAAGCTGGCACTATGAGGGCCCTGCCCTCCAAAAAAAAATTCCCGTTTTTTGGGGGGGTTCCCGCTTGCATACCTTGTTTCTCCACATAATTTCCAGTCCCCTCCTCCATTTATTTATCTTTCATGACATGTCATGACAAAGTTATAGCAGAAATAGTCTAGGGACTAAAGTGTGGCCAAAGAAGGTTTCTATGTTCTGAAACTCTTCACAAAGTAGAAAAACAAGAGAAAGATGCTGAAAACTTCAAATGAATGTTGATTTCTTTTTTTCCCTCTCACCCAGTCTAACCACCATCTATAGCCTGAATCTGGGGGAGCAAATTCCTTTTCAAGCCCAAGATTTCCAAGCCTTTTGTAAGAATGCTCAGTCATAAACTTATAAAAGCAAAGACAGCAACTTTTAAGGTTCAGTGAACTGTTCTTACTTTAGTTCATGAAGGAGGAAAAATATCTGTACAGAAAAAGGCAATGTGAGAGAAACAGCACTCTGACAGGGATCAAAGTCTGTATAATCTAGGGAATCCAAAAAAGCATGCTGGAAGAGAGTTTGGTTGGCCAAAGTTTGCTTGAAATGGAAAGCCCTTCCCCCGCTCCCCACCAGAAGGCCAGCTGCACAGCCTTTTCCCCAGTGATCTGACTGTTTCACATTTCCTGTTCAAGATGTCAATCACTGGTAAAGAGTTGGAAAATAAAATTCAGTGATTTGGATGTTTTTCAGCAATGTAGTTTTCCTACATATTAAAAAATAACCATAAAATCAAGTATTTTAAAATATACTATCTGACCCAAGAGTAATTTTTCTCTTGATTTAAGATGTTTGGCTGGAAAACCCCTGAATCAGTTTAGCTTTGAAACACAATTGAATGTTAACATGGTCAGTAACCAACTCTCATGCCTGAAGGGTCCCTCTTACTTTACTGGCCACTGCATCGGCTACAACAGCATTTTCCAACATCTTGTCATATGTCTTCTCTACTTTGGCAACAAAGTACTTTACAGTTTCACATAGTGTCCTTTGAGGAATAGAAATTATACAGTTCGGTAAATTTTGTTGGTTGATTCACTTTGATTTGTAAACATATTTAAAAATAAGCTCAATTAGGCAAATAAGCTCAAATATCTGTCAAATTTTCTAGGTCATTTGTGTATAAATCTACACTGCTATCTGCACTGTAGTACATCTCAGATAAGCTCAGGACATGCTAAGTGATAAATATATACATGAATAAACCTTGTTCTATGTAATTTAAGTGATAGTAATTTTAGTGCTATAACGATGCTTTCTCAAATCTCGTATTTAAATTATTACTAGAAAGAGTATTTTTAAATCTAATTTTTAAAAAAGCATTATCTCCCACAACATATATTTTCATAACAGAAACTGCAGTGCTGAACAAACAAGAATAAGCTTATCACTTATGTTGTCATTCTCGATTTACTATTCAGCATATGGGGAGGCTTGATAATATAATGCTCCTAAGAGGTTATGTAATATTCTGGAAACTAACCTGATACTTGAAATGAGTTACGTTCTCTGTCAATGCAATCTTTTCTTTTTTTAACTTAAGATAACTAATGTGATAAAATACAAGACCAATTTAACTTAGATCTCGTTAGTGTCAGCAATATGTGGTTTACTTGTTTCTTTTAATTACTTGTTTTCTCTGCAATACAAATAAACTATTAAAAAATAACTTACCCCACAACTTTAAAATAAAAATTTTAAAAGTAACCTAAAACACTAATAAAATCTGTCTTTCAAAAGGTTTTGGATCTGGTATCGAGTTGAAAACAACAATCAACAGAATGGTATATGATCAACTTCTTTTAAAGCAAGGGCTTATGCTAATAGAATTAGACTATCTGAAAATGATAGTATTGCTCCCTATCAGACACAAATGGGGGAATTAAAAGGAAAAACAAAAAATGGGTCCAGAAGTTATTTTTTCTATCACACTCACAATTTTCTCTGGTAGGTGAGAGGCATAATGGAAAATTTACAGATACTTAAGTATTATGAAATTGAACCATTTGATAGATACAGGATACACACACACACAAATACACACATTCAAAATCTTCACATTTATCATGTAGAAAACAAGTTGCATTACTCCTAACAATTTTTGTGTGTGTGTGTTACTTTTTCGCAACTACTTCTAGATTAGACTTGGACAAAAGTTAGCATTTCCTAATCCTCAACTTTCTTGGTTGGCTTTTTAATCTCAAATTTCTAAGACAGCCTAGCTTATCATTTACTACAGATGCATTCATGTAATTCATGTCAAGTTTTGTCTTCTTTGTTCTTGAATAATACTTTATGGGATTTCTTGGACTATACGTGAGGCTATCATAAAATCTCTTCTGTGGGCTTTTACCAAAAGTTTCTCTAAGATGTGCTACTTAGAGGGAGAGGAAACACTGGCATTGTCACCTCTTTGTGTAACTTTAAGATATAGGTTTTTCTTGCCATTATTATAACACTGTCTTGATATAATTTTCTCTTGGGCTTGTGGAACTGCATATGCTATAATACTGTCAGAGCTACTTTTTTGGCACTTTACTCACTCCTAGGGACAGAGGCCTTCAGTCCATCAGCCTAGGAATGAAAGGGGCAGCAGAAATGCCCTTTTCCAGTGTGCCACAATGCTAAGGCAGACAGAAGGTAACAGAGACAGTATGATTCCATGACACAAAGGCCAAGGGAGCTTAGGAATGGGACTATAAAGGTTAGGAGAGCACTTGCCACATAAGTGTGGGAAGAATCAGAAGAGAAGCTCTATTTTATGCTTCATTGGTTCCATACTCCAGAAGGGATATAGGGTATTTATATTCTGGAGGAATGAATTAGCCTTCTATTAAATAGTGAATGTGGGGTTTTGTTGTTGTTGTTGTTTCTTAAGTCAAGAGTCTCACTCTGTCATCCAGGCTGGAGTGCAGTGGCACGCTCACTGCCAACCCCAGTGTCGACCTGCTGAGCTCTGGTGATCCACCTCAGCCTTCCAAGAAGCCAAAACTACAGACATGTATTACTACATCTGGCTATTTTTTGATCCATTGTAGAGACCAGATCTCACCAAGTTTCCCAGGCTGGTCTCGAACCTGTGGGCTCAGGCAATCCATTTGCCTTGGCCTCCCAAAAGTGATGGGATCACAGGCTGAGCCACTGAGTCTCACCAAATGTGGAGTTTTAAAAACAGAAATAAAATATATACTTTAAGTACAGGGGTGACCCCCTCCCCCCAAAAAACAGAATTATCTTTTTGGCAGGTAGGACCCTTTTACTACACTTGGATTTTGTTCCTCTGGTTCAAATTGTCAACCAAAGTTTTTGGTTTTATCTGGACGTTTTGAGAAGTCTGAGTCATTATTTGTAGAATAAATGTTCTGAGTTGTGACAAACAGGTGACTGGTTCTTCCACCATAACAACGCACCTACCCACACCATGCAAAGTGTTCAGCAGTTTTTGACCAAAAATGGCATGATCACTGTGCTCCACCCTCTCTGTTCACCCAATCAACTCTTTTTCTTTCCTCGGATGAAAAAAGTTCTCAAAGGGAAATGTTTTGCCATGAGGAAGAGGTGAAACAAAAAATATCAGAAGCACCAAAAGACATAGAAATTGATAAGTTCAAAACTGTTTTGGGCAGTGGAAAAAGCATCTCAACAGGTGTATAGCATCAAACAGGCAGTACTATGAAGGTAAGTGAAGTTTAAACATGCAAGAAGAGCCAGGCTCGGTGGCTCAGCCTGCAATCCCGCGCCTTTGGGAGGCTGAGGTGAGTGGATTGCCTGAGCCCGCGGGTTCGAGACCTGCCTGGGCAAGCAAGACCTCATCTCTACAATAAAATCAAAAAATCAACTGGGTGTGGTAGCGCGCGCCTGTAGTTCCAGCTACTCGGAAGGCTGAGGCGGAAGGATCGCCGGAGCCTAGCAGGACGAGGCTGCGGTGGCCGGGAGCGGCCACTGCACTTCAGTCTGGGCGACAGAGTGAGACTCCAACTC